>CAUYRH010160722.1:0-10632 GCA_963574655.1 Perodicticus potto
CTGTCTCCCTGTGTCCCCAAGGGGAAGTTCCTGGGTAGATCCCACCTGCCAGAGATGCCTGAAGTCCTCTCTCCCCAGTTTCACCGTGCCCAGCCGCAAGGAAGCTGTTACTCGGCTGCCATCTTGCTCCGCCTCCTCCTAAACTAGAGAGTTTTAAAAATTTGTTGAATCTATGTAATTAATGTAAAATTAAAACTATTTATATTAACATATTTTACATAAATAAGTATATTTTTCACCACCACAAATATATAATGAGAAGAGTGGGATTATTTTACGTTTTTATTATTCTCTGGAATGTGTAGATAAATAGGTACAGCTTTTGCACTCGGTCTGTTGCAATATGGATCTGCTTGTGAATTGATAAAACAAAAATCCAGCCTCCTCCAAATTTGCACTTGGAAAAGAGAGGAGATAACTATGTCTGATACTAAACTCAAACTTAATGAGAGGAAATTTCTTAATGTCTAGTTGCAATGGTACATCAATGAACATGTCAGAGTTTGCTACACTAAAATACACAGGACTATCTTGTACTTTGAATAGCTCTTTGGTCCTGTAGTATTTTGTAACACCATGAATTCACTGGCCATTGTGCATATATTGGTTTCACAGAGTTATGTAAGCTTTATAAAATATTGCCATTATAATACACAATATAAAATATAAATCACATTACATTTGTCTTTTCATTTTATCAGAGGTATCTTTTTTTTTTTTTAGAGACAGAGTCTCAATTTGTCGCCCTTGGTATAGTGCTATGGTGTCACAGTTCACAGCAACCCCAGCTTTGGGGCTTAGGTGATTCTCTTGCCTCAGCCTCCTGAGTTCCTATGACTACAAGCACCCGCCACAATGCCCGGCTATTTTTTTTGGTGTTGCAGTTTAACCAAGGCCGGGCTTGAGCCCGCCCCCCCCCACCCCCCACCCCCCGTATATGGGGCTTGCGTCCTACTCAATGAGCCACAGATATTTTTTTTGGTGTTGCAGTTTAGCCAAGGCCGGGCCTGAGCCCGCCTCCCCCAACCCCCCACCCCCGTATATGGGGCTTGCGTCCTACTCAATGAGCCACAGACACCACCCACATCTGAGGTATCTTTAAGAACTAAGATATTGTCAATTTCACAGAAACAATGTTTCTACAATTCAATTTTTTGCTGGAAAGCTGGAATTTCATCAATGACAATAAATATTGGGTATTGTTTTATTATTTCCTTTTGGTGGCAGATCTTACACTGATCATTTTTGAGAAAATACCTGCCAAATGCCCAAGTGAACAATTGCAATTTGTCTGTCAGTCACGCTTTAGACAAAAATAGTACTCCTTGTGAAATATGGCTAGTTTAACATTCAATTCAGACAAGTACACAAAAACTTTTCTTCAAGATAACCACTCCATTTGGTATGCAGCCCAAGTGTTAAATGCTTAAGTCCCATATTGTCATTTAGAATGTTGTAATGAGGAATACTCAAGAGAGATTTAATAAAAATGGTCATTTTTACTCTTCCCTCAAGAACATTTCTCAGTAGCTTGCTTTTTTTTTTTAAATCTGCTAGCACATGTGGTGAAGAAGACTTCAGTTAATATTCCCTTATTAATCTGTGCTAAGAAAACAGACTTCCACTTTAGCATCATCAGTGCAATGTCCATACATCTAAAAGGCAAATACTATCTTAGTATCATAAGTGAAACTGGTTTTAAACTTGCACATTCCTTAATAAGGTCTTAGGGATAGCCAGGGCATTGCAGACCAGTCTTTGAAAACTACTGATCTAATTTATATATCATATATACATATATATATATATATATATATATATATATGCAATGCAATCCTTATAAATTTAATGTTTATTTCTGGTTGCTGAAAACTGGACTGTCCTTTTTTAAATGCTTTCTATAATATTTTAGTTATATAAGTGGTATTTTAATAAAACAGTGATGTCAGATTCTTAAAAACAAAGAGAAACCACAAGAGATTTGATGATTAAAAGCAACCTAAAGTCAGGGCAAACAATAAAAACAGAGGTATATTATTAAAGAAGAGGCAGCAGGAAATGATTGTTCTAGAAAAGGCAAGACTAATTGGGAGAAGAGCAATAGGAATGCACAAAAGAGATGCCAAACCATGGGGAACTGGAAGGATCTCCTTGTACACACCTGGAATAGTCCTGTTTTCTCACTGAGCAGGAACTAGACTGTAATAAGTGAGTGTAGGTCACTTAGCATTTGCTACACAGTGACTTACAGGTATTCTTTCCGATTATAAATGCAATTATTTTATGCAAATGTTTTTGTCATCTCCACAAAGAATACAGCAAAAGAAAAACATTCTAAATACCAAATCCTCGTGCCTACAGTGAGCAAATTCTTGCAAGGTGACCCCTGCTCTGGTATGTTCACAATCCTCCTGTCTCACAGCCCCTGGCAGCCATGCTCACACCCACACCCTTACCAAACTAAGTTTAAATCAAGCTATTAGCTTGAGTATAAAGCATGTACCATAAAGGTTAGCATTTGATTTTTATTTCTAGCCTATTCATAATAAACAAAAATTACCATTATAAATGTTTTTGGCTTGTCTCTGACACATAGACACACACAATTTACAAACTTAGTAGACATTTTTTACCTTTTATCTTGACAATTGTATCTTACAAAGTACGTGCAACAGTCTTTCTTTCTAGTGTCATCCTTTCGGTAACAAAGATTAAAATATGAAGCCAACATTCTTCAACTGTGAAGTACTGGATCCAATTACTCACAGCAACTAAAAGCAGAGTTTATTTTAATAGGATTTGTAGTAAAACAAGGCATATAAAAATCAGATGCATAGGCAAAAACTTTTTCATCTTTAATCATTAAGCTACCAGTACAAATTGAGCCCTGAAGTTATTTCATTCCCAAAGGAGATCAGAGATTTAAAGAATTCAGGGGGATTAAACATTCGTGTTTGAGTGAACAAGCTAAGTGTTTTTGTGCTAGCTATCATTAAAATGGTATTTTCAATGCTTTATTTTGGATTCATATACCATAATTTTTCTTCTTTCCAAAATGATGCCTTGTAACTATTCTAGGAGTGGGTATTAAAGGCTGGTAAAATGAATGTTTTATCATTTAACTTTCTCAAATATTACTTTAGGCATATTTAAAGTGAAATGTATTTGGGGAGTTTTGCTTGCTGTTTTCAGAGCATCTTTCTTCCTAAATGGATCATTCTTCTTAAAGACTAGATATTTCTGTGTCTCTAATTGTCCTATTTACCTTTAATCTTAAAAATTTTGAGTTAGGAAAAAACTTTAATAAGGGGAGAAAAATCTCCCATTAAGTGATGACTTTTTGAGGGTATGTTTTAGTATGTGACTATACAGAAATTTAATAACCAACTCTTACAAAATTTCTAAGTTTGTGTTAGATAAAATGTAAGCATGCAAAAGCTTTTGTGTCTTACTACATATGATTAATTATTCATCTCTCTTTTAATTGTTTTGTAGGGTTACGTGTATAAAATGAAACATTTCCCTTTTGTGGATTAATAAACCAGATATATGAATAGCATAAAAATCATTGTTGTCTGTTATAGGAGTCCAGTGCTTAAGTTTACACATTTAAAAAACATATCCTGACTGCTATCTATGTACCAGGTACTATTTCAGTCACCAGGTTATAAAATACAAACTAACTGAAAATAAAAATATATTATTTATAAAACAACTTAAGTATGAAGAAAGTTAGAATTGAGGAAGAAGGCCAGGACTGTATAAAGATTAGGCTAATTGACAGAAGCTAGTTACCTAAAACATTGAAAAAAAATGTGGGAACAAAGGAGACAAGGGCCAAACTATCTCAGCTAAAAATAGCAATATGCTCGGCACCATGCTAGGTGCATTACAAATTTTTTCTCATTTATTTTTTACAGTTCAATATATGAGATAGCATATCAGTTATTGTGTTCTTCTGCAAGTAACAGAAAATACTAAGTCAAATTGGTTTAAATATTAAAGAAATTTAATATCTTGCAATAATTGGAATTTCAGAGATAAGGCAGGCTTTGGGTACAGTTCTGTCTGTGGCTCACTCATATCATCAAAAACTCACAATATATCTGCCCCTTCGCTCTGCATAGTTAACCCTTCCTCTTACTTTGATCCAGTTGGTTCATGGTACAAGGTGGTCACCAATGTGAATCAAAGGGAAATGATTCCTTCCTGCTTTAATTCCATTTAAAAGGAAATGGGGGAAAAACAAAGCACAAAATAGAAGGCATTTCTTCAGTGTTCTTTGATCTGTTTAATTTGCATGCCTGCCATGACTGAATCATGGGGCCCAGAGTAATACCATAAATTGATTTAGAATAGCCAGGATCCATATCAGGAGATAGGAGTGGAAGTCACCTTCATCTGAGTGATTTTTAGAGTAGGTGGATTACTGAACAAAACTAAGAAAAATCAACACATACTTGATTTTCCCATACTGTAGAAATCACTCCCAAATATTGAGGAGGAAGGAATCTTCCCCAATACGTTCTATGAAGCAAACATCACCCCGATACCAAAACCAGAAAAAGACCCAACTAAAAAGGAGAACTTCAGACCTATTTCACTAATGAATATACATGCAAAAATTCTCAATAAAATTCTAGCCAATGGATTACAGCGTATCATCAAAAACATCATTCATCATGATCAAGTAGGTTTCATCCCAGGGGTACAAGACTAGTTTAATATACGCAAGTCTGTAAATGTTATTCACCATATTAACAGAAGCAAAAACAAAGACCGTATGATCCTCTCAATAGATGCAGAAAAAGCATTTGATAAAATCCAGCATCCTTTTCTAATTAGTACACTGAAGAGTATAGGCATAGGTGGTACATTTCTTAAACTGATCTAAGTTATATATGACAAATCCACAGCTAATATCTTACTGAATGGAGCTAAAGTGAAAGCTTTTCCACTTAGAAAAAAAGTTCCAACCAGACAAAAGGTTGTCCTCTGTTGCCATTACTATTCAACAAAGTGATGGAAGTTCAAGCCCACGCATCCTCAAACTTTTTAAACAGGGGGCCAATTCACTGTCCCTCAGACCATTGGAGGGCTAGACTACAGTTTTAAAAAAAAAAACTATGAACAATTTCCTATGCACACTGTACATATCTTATTTTGAAGTAAAAAACAAAACAGGAACAAATACAATTCACACCAACTCATGTGGCCCACGGGCCGTATTTTGAGGACCCCTGTAGCTAATACAATTAGGCAAGAGAAGGAAATAAAGGGCATCCAAATGGGAGTAGGGGAAATCAAAATCTCCCTCATTGCCGATGATCTTATACTTAGAGAACATCAAAGACTCCAGCAAAAGACTCCTGGAAGTCATCAAAAAATGTGGTAATGTTGGGTGGTGCCTGTGGCTCAAAGGAGTAGTGTGCTGGCCCCATATGCCGGAGGTGGTGGGTTCAAACCCAGCCTCAGCCAAAAACTGCAAAAAAAAAAAAAAAAAAAATGCGGTAATGTCTTAACATATAAAATCAATGTCCACAAGTTAGGAGCCTTTGTAAACACCAATAACAGCCAAGATGAGAAGCTAATTAAGGACACAACTCCCTTCACCATAGTCTCAAAGAAAATGAAATACCTAGGAATATACCTAACAAAGGAGATGAAGGACCTCTATAAAGAAAATTATGAAACCCTAAGAAAGGAAACAGCAGAGTACATTAACAGATGGAAGAACATGCCATGCTCATAGCTGGGAGGAATCAACACTGTTAAACTGTCTATACTTCCCAAAGCAATCTTCCGATTCAATGCCATCATCCCTATTAAAGTACCAACATCGTACTTTTAAGACTTGGAAAAAAGGATTCTGCATTTTGTATGGAACCAGAAATAATCTCATATCGCTAAAGCAGTTCTTAGTAATAAAAATAAAGCTGGTGGCATCAGCATACCAGATTTTAGTCTGTACTACAATACAGGCTATTGTGGTCAAGACAGCATGGGACTGGCACAAAAATAGAGACATAGATATTTGGAATTGAATAGAAAACCAGGAAATGAAACTAACATCTTAGAACCACCTAATCTTTAGTAAACTAAACAAGAACACACACTGGGGGAAAGACTCCCTATTCAATAAAGGGTGCTAGAAGAACTGGATATCCACTGGATATCCACTGGATTCATGCAAAAAACTGAAACTGGACCCACCCTCTCTTCACTCAGAAAAATTGATTCAAAATGGATAAAGGACTTAAATTTAATGCATGAAACACTAAAGCTCCTCAAAGAAAGCATAGGAAAAACACTGGAAGATATCAATCAGCCTGGGGAAAGACTTCATGAAGAAGACAGCCATGACAATTGCAATAACAACCAAAAGAAACAATTGGACTTAATTAAACTGAATAGCTTCTGTACAGCTAAGGAGACAACAACCAAAGCAAATAGACAACCTGTACATTGGGAAAGGATATTTGCATATTTTGAATCAGACAAAAACTTGATAACTAGGATCTATAGAGAACTCAAATTAATCCACATGAAAAAAGCCAATAATCTCATGTATCAATGGGGAAGAGAGATCTCTTAAGAAGACAGATGAATAGCTGGCAAACATGAAAAAATGCTCATCATCCTTAATTATCAGAGAAATGCAAATCAAAACCACCCTGAGCTACCATCTAATCCCAGGGAGAATGGCCCACATCACAAAATCTCAAAACTGCACATGCTGGCAAGGATGTGGAGAGAAAGGATCACTTTTACACTGCTAGTGGGGCTGCAAACTAATACAAACATTTTGGAAGAAAGTATGGAGAAACCTCAAGGAACTCAAGTTAGACCTGTTTGATGCTGCGTTCCCATTATTGGGCATCTATTCAGAAGGAAAAAAAAAAACTTTTTATCATAAGGACACTTGTTTAATCACAGCTTAATTTACAATCGCCAAAAATGTGGGAACAGCCTAAATGCCCACCAACCCAGGAATCAATTAACAAACTGTGATACGTGTATACCATGGAATACTATTCAGCCATTAAAAATGGAGACTTCACTGCATTTGTATTAACCTGGATGGAAGTAGAACACGTTATTCTTAGCAAAGCATCACAAAAATGGAGAAACATGAATCTTATGTATTCAATCTTGATTTGAGGACAATAAATGATAATGACACGGTGGGGGTGGGGAAAAGGAAGAGCAGAGAGAGGGAAGGAGGGAGCGGGTGGGGTCTCAGTGTGTAGCACATCTTGTACCTTCAATGAATCCCCAATAAAAGAAAGAAAAGAAAAATCAAGGTGGTTAGATTTGTGGGTGGAGTTTCACCAGGAAGTTGGTCAGTAAGGAAAGATGTTTTTATCACTCTTAGGAGCATTTTATATAGTTAAGTGAGCTAGGATATAAAAGAGCTAATTAACTTGCCCAAAGACAGACAACCATGAGATGGAAAATGTGAGTTTTAAATCAAGATGGAGGATTTTGGAACCTCTGCTCTGGGTGAGCACCACAATTGGTAGATGATAGCCACTGGGTTGAGAACGTTTCCTTAGATGTCTCTGCAGCCTAAGCCTAAGTAAATGCAAGAAATCCTAACTTCCCAAGAGAGGAGCAGAATCATCCCTAACTTGAGAGAGTGTTTGGTCTGCTCTGATACCCCATCTCCTCACCTTAAAATAAATAAATTATTTTTATGTCCTATGCTCTCAAGGGTACTGATTTTAAATCCTCTTTTGCAAATTGATAACATTGTGTTTTCTTTTACAGGGGTGTCCAAGCTTTTTAATTTTCTGCCGCACATTGGAAGAACTGCCTTGGGCCACACATTAAATACACAAAGGCTAGTAAAAGCGATGAACAAAAGAAAAGATCTGTGCATCCTTTTCACAATCCAGCATCACAGATAAGTGGAACAGTCCTCAAATAATGTGCATGTAGCCTGTGGTCCTCAGGCCCAGGGTTGGACATCCCTTTACAATGAGATGCATTAGCATACAGAAAAAATATATACTATATCCAGCATTGTTTAATATTACCTTTTCTTAAGCTTGTTTCCAACCTTTGTTTAAAAAATAAAATACTACGAATTTAATAAGAACCCTAATTCATCCCAGATCAATTCCACTCATTTCTTTCTATTTCCATATAAAACCACTTTCAAACGACCTTCCTGAGTTGGTATTTGCCTTATTCTGTTTTAGCTGCTATCGTAAAAACCTTAGATTGGGTAGTTTATAAACAATAGAAAATTCTTTCTTACAGTTTTAGAGGAAGGAAAAGTCCAAGATCCTGGCTCCAAGAGATTTGATGTCTGTTGAGAGCCTGTTCCTCATAGATGGTATTTTCTATGTGGGCTTACAGGTAGATGGGACAAAGGAATTCCCCAGAGCCTCTTTTATGGGACTACTAATCTCATTCATGAGGGTCAAGCTCTCATGGCTTAATTACTTCCCCAAAGCACCATCTCTTAATAATATCACCTTGAATATTCGGTTCCAACATATGAATTTATGGGGGACACCCACATTCCAACCAAAGCAGTATTTATTTGTGTGGATATTGTATATTTTTACAATGCACCCATGAATTTATAAATGGTATTTACCATTGTTTTACATGTTTTAAAATCAATGGTTTATTACACATGTTCCTGTTTTAATTTATCATTATACTTTCAATATTTTTCCATGTAAATATAGCTTTTCTTAATTTATTTTGACTGCAATTTTGTGTGCACCAGTGATCTAATGTTGTTTTATTTTTTTTTCTGAAGAATATCTATTTGTCTCAGTCCTATTAGTGAAATTCTCATTGGTTATTTTAAACAATGAGGTTAATCTTTGATTCCACAATGAGATATATATTCAATGGTTTAAAGTACTAATACTAGGTGAGGTAACATTTTGGTATAATTAGCTTTCATGTTAATATATGATAATTCAGAATAACAGTAAATGACTAATGACACAATGGACGTTCTTTTCTTTAAACAAATGAAAATAAATAAGATGATATTCAATCATTAAACTAATTTTGCTGGTCAGGATCTTCTGAATTATTTTACTTTAATGTATGCAGATGAGAATATAGCTGCTGTTCCTTCATAGCTAACTCTTTGGAAAATTTCATTAAATTTGGGGCACTATCTTGAATATCAAGTGATGAGGAGAGACTCTAGTAGTATCCTTCCAGTATATTTGTATTAGAGTCAGCCCTTCTTTTCTAGGCAAAGAGGTCTCAGCATACTTAATAATGCTGTTAAATTTTACAGGCTCAATTTCTATTAAGTAATGTAAGAGAGGTAATTTATATTATTTATTCTTACCAATTAAGATATTTTCAAAGAAACATCAAAGCATCTACTTTGCTTCAAATGTATCTGAGTGTGCTCCAATTAGAGAACTTTTTACCAAACTACCATCTCACTGGTTGGAATTTTTGATAGCAGAGAAAAGATCTTTGGGCATAATGATTTAAATTGTCTATCCCCTTAATAATATTGCCCAGGTGCTTTTTCTAGAGCCAAACCATGTACATATACCAGTACTAGAGGTTTGAAATTTTGAAATAATTAAAAATTGGTCACTGTGTTTAAATAGAATGAAGATATTGTGTATAGACAGATGATATCTACATTATTAAGTCTATGGATTTCACAATCTTCACAGTTTTCTTGAGCATTATGGGTTAGTATTTCAAAGGTAGAATGTAATTCGTTGAAGTTCTCACTCTCAGGTACTATTGGTTCTTTTTTATGTCCAAAGTTCTCCTGATATTACATTATTTCCTACCTAAGTTTCTGAACTGACATTAATAATTAATTTAAATGGTTTGGTGGAACTATGAAAGTCAATATATTAGCATTGATCTTAACCTTCAGCTAGAGCTTCACTTCAACAATTGTTGGACAGAATTGGTATCAAAGCCATGTGGACTTTACAAACGATCTCTACACCTCTGGTAATGCCCAGGTATTTTTTAATTCTGTTTAGTTGGTGGAGTATATTCAGGAAAAGAGGTTCAGAAGAAGTACCCACATACTTCATCAAGTGGTAATTTAACCCTCTCTTTTCATGTTTATTCATCTTTTAATGAAGTCATTTCTCCAGTTTATTTGTCCTCAGAAACCAATTGAACCATTCGTATCCATCGGCATACACAAATTGTCACATCTATAGATCACCCTCTGCTCGTACCTCTGTCTTTAAAAGACACAGTTAGTGATCTGAAGATGTCCAAACTATTCTACCTAACTGGAAAAACAAATGAATAAACAATAAACAAACAAAAGAATCACATACTTCTTACTGTGAAAACAAAGGTTGCTTCCATCTTGTAGCCATCTAACATACTTTCATCTTAAATGTAACACTAAAAACTACAATTAGACTATCATTTGCTGACTTCATAGCAGGAAGTGTCAATACTTTCGACCAAGGTCCTCTAATCCTCACTTTATTAATTGTTTTAAATTTCTTACTTCACAACATGATCAGATTTACACATCATTCAGAAAAAATGCCATTCATGTAAACGTGAAAGAGGTAAAGTCTCCATCTTTCTTTAAGTATGCATAGTATTCCATGGTATACATGTACCACAATTTATTAATCCATTCATGGGTCGATG
>CAUYRH010160723.1:0-11806 GCA_963574655.1 Perodicticus potto
GCCACCCTCTTCATTCTTTTCTCGTGTTCTTCTTTCTTTCTCTCTCTCCCCCTCTCTCAACAGAGTCTTATTTTCTCGACCCTGGTAAAGTGCTGTGTCGGCACAGCTCACAGCAACCTCAAAATCTCGGGCCCAAGCAATCCTCTTGCCTCGGCCTCTCCAGTAGCCTGGACTAAAGGAGATTGCCACAACTCCCAGTTATTTATTAGAGACAGGGTCTCACTCTTGCTCAGGCTGGTCTGGAACCCGTGAGCTCTAGCAATCCACCTGCCTCAGCCTCCCAGAGTGCTGGCTGGGACTATAGGCGTGAGCCACAAGGCCAGCCTGCTACTTTCTTGAGATCTTTTTCTTCTCATACAGGTCATGCCTGTGAGTCTACATTTGGGTTCATTTTTCTTTGCATAAGCCAAGGAATTGTCAATCATGCCAGTTGTCTGGCTACCACCCAAGTGAGTTCTGAATCCTATTACACAGATGGTATTGGGGGTGGTCTTGTACATGTTGGCTTGATTTCCCCTAATTTCTGTCTTTGGTACTGTTGCCTTCCCAGGATGAGGGACAAGAATGACTCTGACGTAGTCTGTTGGTCATGAACTTTTGTCCAGTTAGTTACTGTGTTGTGCATGATGGGGGTCAATCCTTAAGCAACCAGGGACAAAAAGCCATAGGGCATTTTCTGACAATGAGAAGTTAGAAATAGCTTATGTGTCCCATAGAAGAGGATTATTTGCTTTCAGCCTAATTAAATTATAGTGGTGATTTAATAGTATATTATGCAGCCATTAATAAGAATTTGTACATGAATGAATGTAGTAAACACAGTGTTGAACAAAAGAAGTCAGATACAACAGTATATACATTATTAGTCATTTGTATAGAGTTCAAAATCAGGCAGAAACAAGCAGAGGCTGACTTTGGGAAGGCCTCAGGACTGGAGGTAGTTAAAGAAAGCTTCTGGAGATTTGTGGATATGCTGTTTCTTGGCCTCGGGCTGATACGTGGGATGTTCACTTTGTGAATGTTCATCAAGCTGTTCCCTAACGATTGCTTACTTTCCTGCATGTCAGCTACACTTCCATAACATTTACCAGAAGAAAGGCTGTAAGATGTAATACGTCTTTCTGTATTAGGAACACAGAAAGATGTTTAGCATATGTGTATATTGCTAAAGTAAAAATCCTAAAACAATATAATCCTATTTCCTTTTTTTTCTTTTCATTCTGAAGTTTAGCAGAATGAGATATAATCCTATTTTCTGAAAGAGTATTTTATAGAAAAATAAAGGGGTTGATGTTCACAAAATGGCATTCGTAGACATCTCTGATGGGATAATAGGTGATTTTTATTTTAATATTCTCAAAAAATTCTGCTATATGTATATATATATACACATAACGTGTATTCCTTTATATAGAGAAAAGTCAGTATAATATTACTGTGAAAATCAAATAAAGAACAGAGTTAATTAGAATATGCTGATAGTGAGGAACCAGAGAAAGAATGGACTGAAATAAATTAGGAATAAGCAACATTTGATATTTTACAAAGACTTGATTCAAAATAGACCCTTTTTATTCTGGAGGTACAAGACGTTTGGCTTCAAATGAAAGCAGGATATGAAAATTCTAAAGCAAGTTTGTAATGACTGACGGCAGCTCGCCTTCCTGAGACGAGCAGTCTGGACTCAATTGTCCTGTCTGTAGAATGAACTTAATAACACCTTGTCTGCATCCTTGCAGAGGGATTCTGAGGATAAAGATGAAATGATATAGGAATAGCTTTGAAGTTTTAAAAGATGCTGGCCCAAGGTATTATTACAAGGACCATTTATGAAAAAAAATATGGGATTAGATGCTACTTGAAAATTTTGTGGGTTTTAAGCCCCTAAATGGCCAGGCGCGATGGCTCAGGCCTGTAATCCTAGCTGGGAGGCCGAGGCAGGTGGATTGCCTGAGCTTATGAGTTCGAGACAAGCCTGAGCAGAAAGTGAGATCCTGTCTCTCTAGAAATAGAAAAACTGAGGTTAGAGAATTGCTTGAGCCAGAGGTAGAGGTTGCTGTGAGCTATGATGTCACCGCACTCTACCAGGGCCGCAGCTAGAGACTCTGTCTCAAAAAAAAAAAAAGAAGCACTTGTACATTAAGAAAATTTTAGTGAGACTCTGTCTGTACAAAAAAGAAAAAAGAAAAGAAAAGAAAATTTTAGGATAGGATTGCTTATTTTTCTAACCTTTGTATAAGAACATTTTTATAAAGAAAATGCGAAGAGAAAATGACTTATTTTCACCTTGAGAAAAATGGAACAACTTGACAGTTCTAAATTATTTTGAAAAATTGGACAATAGCACTAATTCTATAATTCTTTTGATTAACTGAATGCTTTCTGCTAGGAAGAGAAAAATGAGTTCTTAACTCCAGAGAACTCATGTGCTTCAGCTGGTGCTGGAGCCCTGCCCATCTTCTCCCCAACTGTCTTTGAGATTCGTAGTCTTCAGGATTGGTTAGATAAAGGCCAAAGAGCTGACCGCTGAGTCTTAAACCTAGAACAATTTTCTTCTCCTCACCCCAACTCCACCTACCTTCTCTAGGTTTTATTTTTATTTTTTGCTTTTAGAGGTGTGATATTGACTTGTATTTAATATTTTGCAATGTATTGTTTTGAACTATTTTGTCATACAGTGTATCTGAGGATTGTCCAAAATTAACTTATTAGTTAATTTCTTTCTTTCTTTTTTTCTTTCTTTCTTTCTTTCTTTCTTTCTTTCTTTCTTTCTTTCTTTCTATTTTTTTTTTTTGAGACAGAGTCTCACTTTGTTGCCTTTGGTAGAGTGCTGTGGCATCATAGCTCACAGCAATCTCAAACTCTTGGGCTCAAGTGATGCTTTTGCCTCAGCCTCCTGAGTAGCTGGAACTATAGGCACTCGCCACAACGCTCTGCTAATTTTTAGAGACCAGGTCTCGGTGTGGCTCAGGCTGGTCTCAAACTTGTGAACTCAGGGAATCCACCCACCTCAGCCTCCACGGGTGCTAGGATTACAGAAGTGAGCCACCGTGCCCAGATGACTAGTTAATTTCATATACAAATTTTGATGTGCTGGAGGCTCCCCACCCCCTGGTATGTTCAATTTGATTATCTAAATCTTATTTAAATATAATTGTATAAATGGAGGCCTTCCAAAAGAATTAATCCCCCCAAAAAAGAATTAATCAATTGCTATGAATTTTCTTACTGTTTGTGAACAAAATTGCTGTCTTGATTTTTTTTTCTTTCTTTCTTTTTTTTTTTTTTGAGACAGTCTCACTGTGTCACCCAGGCTAAAGAGCCATACCATCAGCTCAGCTCACAGCAACAACAAATTCCTGGGTTCAAGTAATCCTCCTGGCTTAGGCTCCCAAATAGGTGAGACTACAGGCACTAGTCACATTGTCCAGGGAATTTTTCTATTTTCACTGGAGACAGGATTGTTCTTCTTCAGGCTGGTCTCAAACTCCTGAGCTCAAAGGACCCTCCTGTCTCGGCCTCCCAGAGTGCTGAGATTATAGGCATGAGCCACTGAGTCTGCCCTTGCTGTCTGGATTTTGAGATAAGAATAGGAACAATTATGGTTTTTCTGACGAAAATATACATAGACTTTCGTTTTAAATTTTCCATAATAAACTAATTCCAGAAAAATAAATATAGTATTAAGGCTTTGGAAAGTTATTTAACTGCTCCGAGCCTCAGTTTTCTCTTCTATAAAGTAGGACTAACAGCACAGATGTGAGGGTGAATGAATTAATTCACACAAATTGCTCACGACTATGTCCAGTATTTAGTAAGCACTCAATAAAACGTCAGCTACTATTGGTATTTTTATAAGTGTGATTGTCATTCCATTTTCAGAGGAAATTAATTATAGAATGCTGAAGTCAATATAGTCAAAGTAATATTGAATAGTTTAGCAATAGAAACCTTTTCATGAAAATGTTTACTATTGCCTTATCCGAAAGTACTACCATTTACCAAAGAATTCGGATAATAAAATGCATCGTCTCAATCATCATATTTTGAAAACATCCAACCTAGCTAAATTTCTGACATATTTTACTGGAATTTGGCTTACCTATTATAAAAACAAACTATTAATAAGACACTTTTCTTTGGCGTAGGCCATTATTCATAATATTTAAACATTTGCAGACACATCTATGTCACATTTAAAACAGAAAAGCTGTGGGAAGATTACTCTGTAGGATATGTAGGCATTTATCTAGTTGGCCCCTGATATAAAGAGCTATTCTTTGGTGTGGGAGACATACAGCAGGGGACAATGTTTCAGGGCAGAGTAGTGTCAAAATGGCTTTTTTTCTAGTTCAGAATAATTCTGTAATAGGGTCAATTTGGTTTGGATAATCATAAAGTATACATATCCAAAAGAAAAAAGAAGCCCTTTTTTAATAGGCTGTCTCATTTATAGTAATATTGAAATATATTACATGTGTGCATAATTTTATAAATGACAAAGCTGGATCTCCTATGTGGAGAGGTGGGTGAAGGGAAGAATCTGTTCTGGGAACTCAGGATCTCACTAAAAGTCTTGAAATCAGCATGAGGAGTTTTAAAATGTAAGGTGCCTTGTGCTGAGAAAAATTTCATATGTCACAGGCAACAAAGAGCTCTTCCTTCCTCCTTCCCTCTTTCTCTTTTCTTTTCTTTCTCTTAAATAGGTAATACATAAAACTTTACAATCAGATATTCCATGATCTCTGCCAGCATATCACAAACTGATCTCCACAAACTGATCTTTAGGAGTAACATCATTGATCTTCAATTCTAAAAAGGCATTAAGGCATTGCACATTTTTGAGCCTTAGAGACTAAGGATAAATAATTTGGCCTAAACTTATTGTAATTAAATAATTAAAATTAAATTTAATTAAAATTAAACTTATTTTAATTTTAACATGCACTGGAAGTCCATGTTAATGGGTCCAGATTTGACTCTCATTTCCAAAAAGGGCACTGACATGTTTGTACCTATTTCAAAGCATTAGCTTGAGACTCAAATAATGGGGCAGGAAAACACTCTAAGTTAGAAAAGACTACATACTAATTTTTGTTGTTATATTTTGCAATCTGAAGTTCTTAGTAATGCCAGTTAATTTCCTAAATGAGAACCTTGAAAGGATTCTACTATGTAGACCTTTGGTACATCAGGTATTATACACTGAATAAAAATACCACATGACTGTTGTATATCCTACAGTGTAATTACCAAGCAAATATGTATTCAGCCTGTCAGAAGCCTAATAGAGAGTCTCAGCCTTAGTTATAGACTAAAACTCATGGTGGTAACTATAAACAGTGACAGATTGGATGGCAATCCTTGTACAGTCTCAATTTGCAATTTTGTTTTTGGCAGAACTCATTGGTTTTATGACCAACAATATATTGCAATCCAAGGGGAAAAAATGGAGCCATTACAAGCTATTTTCAAGGGCTGTTCCCCAAAATGCACACTGTAATCACAAAGTGCAGAGAACAATTCCTTCCTGATGTCACATGGGGGGCGGTTATTGTTGATATTGTAGCTATTATCATTTTAAGGACAGGGAATATAATACTTCATCTTTCAAAAGAGATGAGCCTGAAAGCTGTCTGTTTGTATGTAGCCAAAAGTTTGCCTTCAGAAGAAATAATGGAAAATCCCCGAAAATTCAACTTCAGGGAGTGGTCCAGAGGTCAAATGTTAACAAAGACACAGTTTAGATTCAGAAACATGAATCAAAACACATGAATCATCCTAAAATACTGATATAAGACAACAGAAGATAAGAAAGATTATGGAGATCTTAATTTTAATTGAACTATGGAAATGTGCAAATTCACACTTCCATATTTTAATCATATAAACTGCAGGTTCATGAGGTATTTCATTTCATTTCACTTCATTTTTAGATTTATTTAAATGATTCTCTTGCCTCAGCCTCCCTAGTAGCTGGGACTATAGGTGCACACCACAACACCTAGGTATTTTTAGAGATGAGGTCTCTCTCTGGCTCAGGCTGGTCTTGAATCTGTGAGCTCAGGCAGTCCATCTGCCTTAGCCACCCAAGTGCTGGGATTATAGGCATGATATACCACACCCAGCCCTCATGAGTTATTTTAAACAGAAAACATCACTTTAATGTTTTTTTCTGTTTTTAAGTTTACAATGATATGCACCAACATACCCATTCTCTTGTCTCATTTCCACTTACTTTTGGTTCTCCAGTTAGACTGATAAAATTTAGAATACTACTCTTCAGAAGCATTCCATGAAAAATTAACCAAATTAAGGAATAACAGCTCAGAGATAAAATTTGTTTCATTTTGAGGAAAAAAAATTGGTCTGAATGACTTCTTATTTAAAAGTATAGAATATTAAAAGTAAAACCAATTTTGAAGTCTAATGAAAAAGTTTCATGAAAAACTTAAACACAATACGTGAAGTGAGATATGTTTTCTTTTGTTACAAAAACTTTTATTTACTTATTTATTTATTTTTGAGACGGAATCTCAGTCACCATGGGTAGAGTGCTGTGGCATCAACAAAGCTCATAGCAACCTCAGACTCTTGGGCTCAAGACATCCTCTTCCCTCAGCCTCCTAAGTTGCTGGGATGACAGCGGTCCACCACAATGCCATGCTGGTTTTTCTATTTTTAGTAGAGATGGAGTCTTGCTCTTGCTCAGTTGATCTTGTGAGCTCAAGCAATCCACCAACTTCAGCCTCCCAGAGTGCTAGGATTACAAGCGTGAGCCACCATCCTGCCTATAACGAAAACCTTTAAATAATCTCAACTCCAAAAGATTCATGTAATATTTTACTTTTTCCCAGTCAGTATTAACATACCTAAAGTAGCCCCATCATTTAGTTAATCTTTACCCAAACACCTTATTTTATTTTTTTCATAGCAGTTACCAATATCTAGGGTCTCAAAAATATTGTAATAATTACAAGTAAAAAAATATTAGTGGAAATTTTCTTTATAGCTCTGTTCTCTAAAAGTTGTACAGATTCCATTCTTACTCATTTTGAAATAACTTCTTTCTTTCTTTTGGGAAAAGAAAGAGGTTATTTGGGAAGGAGGCGAAATGTTTTGTTTTGCCATAAGTGTAAAAATTAAATGTGTTCCCTAATCTGAAAATTTAATATGAGGCCACAGAAGCATGGGACTTAATTTTCAGATTTTATAGCCTATGAAAAGATACATCTTGACATCTTATCTCTAGAAAATAAACTGTAACCAACCCTGTATTTAGCCAAACTACAGAGGAAAAGAGTTTGATTTCTTTCTCTTCAATTCGAAACTCAATTACAGGTATAATTAGATATACATCTTATAAAAGAAACAGTGTGGTAAACTCACTGCTATCTTTTGAAAGAGAGCGCAGTACAGTGGCCACAAACATGGGTTCTGGAGCCAGGCTGCCAGAGCTTGACCCCGCCTTTGCTATTTAAAATAGCTGTGCAGCGTTGGGTAAGTTATGCAACCTCTTTGTGGTTAAGTTTCTTCATTATAAACTAGGAATAACGATAGAATCATCTTTTTAGTGTTGTGGAAAATAAGTAAGTCAATAATACATTGCCAGTCCTTGGAACAGAATTTGGCATACAGAAGATGCTCAATAGAAGTTATCTACTATTATTTATTTCAAGATAAAGATGTTCAAAGTGATATCATTAGTATAAAATTCCTACCCTAACATATATTGCGTTGCCTTTTCAGCAAAACTTCAGACTCAAGGTAGTCACAACGTGGCATCACATTATATTAACACACATTACTGTTCAGAACTGTAGGCTTGGAGGCCCAGGTCTCACAGGCTGAAATAGAACCCTTTCACTCAGTCATTTAAATAACTAATTTTTATTGGGCAACAGATTATGGTGTTCTTAATTTTCTTTAGATACTATGAAAGACTAACAACATTTTCCAAACCAAGTCAAAAGAGAAGAATTTGAACACCCAAGCAGACTTTGTTTGATTTCCTTCTGTTGCTACGAGCTGCTACCTTTCTAGATGGGCCTGGTCAAAAAGATTTCCCATCTCCCTTTCAAGTTGCCTTGTGAATGTATCATGCTGTATCCTGTGAAAATAATCCAACACTGAACTCTGGTGTGATCTGAAAATACTTGATACACAAAACCTCAATCATTTCCTATTTAACAAAAATTTATTAAATGGCTACTTAAGGTGCTACTTTGGTGCCAGGCTCGGTTCTAGAAATGAAAAACAAAACCTGTAGACCCTCCCTACTGCTTTCAGACTGCTTAGGATCTGTTCAAATAGTCATAGAGAGGGGCAGAAGGTGCACATTAGGGCAAACTAATCCAGCTTGGGGAGACAGCGTGGATTTTGATGTTGGAGCTGATGGAAGTGTAGAGTTAGCCGACCTAGGGAAGGGAAGGGACGGTGTTGCCAACAGAGAGGGGAATACCCTCAAAATCCCAAAAGTCAGATACAGAAAGACGGGGGCTGGAACTGCAAGTAGTTCAGGGCTGGCTCTAGTACAGACTCCAGACTTCCATTATGCAAATAAACCTAAGGAGTTCAGAAAAAAATACTAGCCCCTTCCTTTGCTGGTCCTCCCACTTGCCCCCCAGAGTCTAGCATAATTATCAAAGGTGTGGCGCCCTTGTGTTGGTAGTGATGCTGCTTGGCTTACGACTGGGACACATCTTGATAAACTCACCGAAAGTCCAAACTGTTTGTCAA
Organism: Perodicticus potto; assembly: GCA_963574655.1. Classification (NCBI taxonomy): domain Eukaryota; kingdom Metazoa; phylum Chordata; class Mammalia; order Primates; family Lorisidae; genus Perodicticus; species Perodicticus potto. The sequence goes on from CAUYRH010160723.1 coordinate 8,740, forward strand.
AATGCACAAACAGTGCATTGATATCAAATGCACTGCACTGATAAAAACATCCTAAAATCAAAAAATCTCAAGGTGAATTATCCTAAGTCTGGATGCTCCTTGATTTACGATGGGGTTATGTCCTGACAAACCCATCCTACAGTTAACACATTACCACTAGTGTAAGTCAGGGGCCGTCTGTATTGTTAAAAGCTTCCCAGGTGCCGCTGATGTGCAGGGCAATAATAACAGTTGAGGCTAGATCCAAGCAGATACCTTGGCCTGAATTTGGGTGACCTTGCAGGGTTTTATGTGTAGGTGAGATACAGTTGAGGTTCATTTTGGACTGGAGAGACCACTTAAGTGACTAATGGAATAATCTGGGCTACTGCCTAAGGCTTTCCTGGTTGATTCTTATATCTGGTTAATGCTAATAACTTCTTTTCAAAAAACACACTAGCTGTCTCTATGCATTAAAACTTCAGAGGAAATTGCTGAAATATGAACTCTCAACAGACTATTCAAATCATTCGAATCATTCTCCCTAGATGGATTTCAGTAATTTATGGACATCTTAAAATTGTATATAAAACTTTTACTTGTCTGCACATGAATATTTTTCCAGAGTAAAGGTCCACAGTTTTCATCGGATGGACCCTCCCCCCCAAAGCCAACAGCATGTAAGTGAGAAATATATGATGCCTTGCTATGGATGTAATGGATATACTGAGAAATTGGCTCACTTTCAATAGAATTCTGATATGTGTGGGTATTTTTTAATAGTGTCCTTTAACTTGATTTCTCAGGATGGACACAATGTCTCACACCTGTAATCCCAGCACTCCAGGAGGCCAAGGCAGGTGGATTGCTTGAGCTCAGGAGTTCAAGACCAGCCTGAAGAGTGAGACACCCATCTCTAAAAATAGCCGGGCATTATGGCAGGCACCTGTCACCCCAGCTGCTTGGGAAGCTGAGACAAGAGAATCACTTGAGCCCAAGAGTTTGAGGTTGCTGTGAGCTATGATGCCAGAGCACTCTACTGAGGGTGACAAAGTGAGAGTGTGTTCCCAAAAGAAAAAATGCAGCTACCTGGGTGAGGGGCTTTTTTACAACTGTAATTTTACCCTGGAAATGAGAACCATATAATCTAAAAGTGTGTACCTCATAATAATTTGAAATAAATGAAAAAAGAGCCTGATTTCTCCAGTGGTTTCCAATCCTGACGAATCATCAGAATCACCTAAAGATATTTTATTTTATTTTTTTTTAATTTTTAATTATTTTTTATTGAGTCATAACTGTGTACAATAGGACTTAGTTTCAAACCCCATCTCAGCATTATTGAATTAGGAGCTATAAGAAACCACACCTATGGTACAACTTACAAGGGTACATGTGAAATTTACTAAGTGTAGAATATAAATGTCTTAACACAATAACTAAGAAAATGCCCTGAAGGCTATGTTAACCAGTTTGATGAAAATATTTCAAATTGCATATAAAACCAGCACATTGTACCCCATGATTGCACTGATGTACACAGCTATGATTTAATAAAAAAAAATAATTAAAAAAAAGAAAGAAAGAAAGAAAGTGATTTACCTGCAGGTCAGGAGGTTTAGGAACCACTTAAAGTCTCTACCACACTGCATTTATTATTTAAATTTTCCTTATTTATACAGAGAAAGGAACCTGGAGCTCTCTTTTAAAATAATACAGCATGATTAATTTGACAGCTTTCCAGGGTTAGAGCACCTTCACAATCTGGCCTGCAATTCTGGAGAATTTTTGAGTTGGGAGTTTCTTTTTTCCCTCTGTTTTGCTCCCCTTTCTCCTCACCAAGAATTGCCACTCAATCCTCTTCTAGTCGTGCTGTTTTTACTTCAGATTTCTAGGCCACGGTGAAAATCATTCTAAATTGCCTTATCTCAGAACTTAAACAGATATAGTTTCTCCCCCCCCCCCTTTTTTTTTTAAAGAAAGAAGCTTCCTGGTCTGGGGAAATTATTTTCACTCTTCCATGAATCTGTCCCTCCCATGAATAGCCTTCTTATTCCCCTGTCCTTATGTTTGTTATCTGTGCCACATCTGGTATCCAATATGAGGCAGAAACAGCGTGCTATCAACTTCATGAAGAAAGAGACGTAAGGCTCTTAGAAATCTTGGATCTTATTTATTGTACTATTGAAGACATACCCGGGAGTGTCTGAAAAGCTTTAGATGATTAAAAAGGAAATATAAAATGTGTTGTCCTAGACAATAATGAAAGAAGAAAGGAAACCTTTTGTATGTTGCTGGGCTGCAACTATCTCCAAGGACAGCTTGGAATAGCAGCAGGAACACTGTGATATTCAGAAGGACTGATTACGGAGGGCTGATACAGTATTTGGTATTATTTCTTGGTTCTAACGGATTTAATAATGTAAATTTGACGTAGTTAAGTATTCTGAACAACACAGACACAATTACTGTTTTGATGTAAACCTTTTAAAGGAGAAATATTCTAAGTAAGTTTTACAAAAATAATCCATGGTAATTACATTTAATTTTTTTTTTTTTTTGAGACAGAGCCTCAAGCTGTCACCCTGGGTAGAGAGCCGTGGCATCACAGCTCACAGCAACCTCCAATTCCTGGGCTCAAGCGAGTCTCCTGCCTCCACCTCCCAAGTAGCTGGGACTACAGGCACCCGCCACAACGCCCGGCCATTTTTTTTTTTTTTTTTTTGTTTTTGGTTGCAGCCGTCATTGTTGTTTGGCGGGCCCCAGGCTGGATTTGAACCCACCAGCTCAGGTGTACGTGGCTGGCGCCTTAGCCCATTGAGCCACAGGCACTGAGCTGGTACTACTGTTATTAATGAAAATTATTTCCAATTCTTGAGTAAGAGATGAAGTCTTCAAATTATATGCATGTATAGATATGTAAAGATAAAGGAAAATAACTAGAATAATACACACTAAACAAAAGTGATCATTCCAGGAGAGGGACATGAGGGGAAAAGAGACTTTTCTATATATACATATATATATATATATATATATATATATATATATATATATATTTTTTTTTTTTTTTTGTTTGACACAGTGC
>CAUYRH010160725.1:0-13876 GCA_963574655.1 Perodicticus potto
TGCCTGTAGTCCCAGCTACTTGGGAGGCGGAGGCAGGAGACTCGCTTGAGCCCAGGAGTTGGAGGTTGCTGTGAGCTATGATGCCACAGCACTCTATCCAGGGTGACAGCTTGAGGCTCTGTCTCAAAAAAAAAAAAAAAAAACTAAAAACTAAAAAAGCAATAAAAAAGAGAAAATATGTGTAGTGCTTGTGCAAATGGGGATAGTAGATGCTCCATTGGCAGGTTGAGGATCCTCACCAGGATTCCAAATTCTGGCCAATCGCTTTAAGCTAATGCATTCATCCTAGCAGGGAAAAGATACTGAGCTAACACCTTTGCTTCTCAGAAAGAGGAGTGTGGTGTGGTTGGAAGGAAGAGTCAAACCCTCAGTGAGAAGCAGTGCCCAAGTCCTGCGATAATCAGACGTGTGGCTGAACAGCTTCCTCAAAAGCATCTTCGTCAGGCGGAACACAATTTAGTGCCCCCAAATCAAACCTTTTGCACAATGGACCTGTTCTCTCCTGGGCAAGATGGAAATAGACTTGCCTTTCTGGGACTTAATTCTTTTACCTCTCCTTTCTTTGCTGATCAGCCACTGAATTCAGCTTCCTGCCTGGAGTAAACTCACAAGTCTGTTCTGAAGCCTCTCAAGTGCTTGACTGTGCCCATTTGCTGCTGGCCAAGATGACATCAATACCTATAGTCAGCGTGGGTAAGATGCAGGTGACATGGAAAGCTGCTGTCTGTAGAGAAGGTCTGCTGTAGAGAAGAACCTTGAGCTCTTGGCATAAAGAGTAGCTCATGGGATACCCGGAACCCACTGGCTTGGGGTTAGGGTAGGAAGTTGGGCTAGCCAGATGGGAATGTAAGGCTCTACCTTCTGTGGTCTGTGATTAGCACATTTGGGATTGAAAAAAGGGTTAGATGTTTTGGAGTTTCTGTTAACCTGCTTCATTTGCAAAACAAAACAAAACCCCCAAAACCCAAGAGAGAAATACTGAGCTACCCTGATTCCTCCATGGGGTTCTGATTCTGATGAAGAATAGATGCCCCAATAAACTCAATAAACTCAATAGACCATAAGAGGTTCTAGGCAGTAATTGAGTACTAATTATCATTAGTGGGGGAAAAAGTCAAATAATTATTATGATTTGGTGAAGGTTTCCCTTTTGTTGTTTAACAAATGCTGTGAAATTTTTTGTGCAAATGCGTGTTGGCCTTTAGTCCCCACTGACTGTTGGAATGGAGCCGTCCTCTGTACCAGCAGGGTTTGTACAGGACCACTGATGACAAACGCACTTAGTACACACTGGTTTCCTTGACGCCCTCTGTGAAACCTGACAGAAGAATGTGTTTCCTTGCTCCTGCCCTGTAAACTGACCCCATGGTCAGGTCCAGCTGCATGTGGGTTATGTGTGATAGTGAAATAAAAGAGGCAGAATCAGCAGCACTGGGCATTCCCTGGAGTGTTGAGAGAGGCCCTGGCTTTGGAGCTGGGGGCTGGAGCTTCAAGACGAGCTTCCGTCATGATAATCCCTAGAGAGAAGAAGGTCCAGGGCTCCAGAAGGGGCAGTGTGCCTTAGTGTTGTTCTAGCTCACTATCTCCAGGGCTCTTCTCTCTCAGCCTTTTCCATAATTTATTGCAAGCAGCTGAGAAGACCTTTTGGATCCCAGGCATTTCTGCCTCCAGTTCTTTGAAATAAGGAGGATAATTCCCGTCACCTCCCTTGCGGGAAGGCTGTGAGTCTGATGAGTTAGGTAATGTCTGGACAAAACCCTGACCACTGTGAGGTAAGAAGGAGCATAGGGTAGCCAGATGCAAAAACCCTAGGCGACATGAGAAGCCACGTCCCCAGGACTGGGCTGTCATCCTGGCCTTGCCAGCGGGAGTCTGAGCTGAGCATGATGTTGTGAGTGGTGAGGGTCAGGATAGGCAGGCAGGAAAGAGGAGTGTGCTCACTGTGCTTCTGAGAAGTCTTCTCTCTACCATCCTTGACCTTGCCAGTTGAGGCTCAGCCCTACTGCCACATGCCAGCAGCAATCAAGTGTGTTTTGAGCCATCTCTGCTTAGTGCCAGTGTCCCCAGATATCACCACTAATCAGGATGACAGGAAGTAAAGGCAGTTCCACTCTCTGGGTTTTGTTTCAGGTGGCATCGTGCTCTGCCTCTTGAAGAACAGGCGGGCAGCCGTGGCCCTCATCACTCCTCTCCCTGACTCCCTCCTGTGTGAGTCTGGCCATCCACATGAACTCACTGGGCTTTCTCTTAGTCCCCGGTCACATCAGGCTTACTCTCACTACTTCCTTGTTGCAACTCCCTGTAAAACCACTTCGGCACGAGGACAATGGGATTTGGCAGGTAACAGTAGGGTCCCCATCGATCTCTTTTTTAACCCAATAACCTCAAAGTGCTCCAGGTAGCGGCAGCCCTTCCTGCCCTCAGCATTTATGCCTGTGCTCGAGCCAAGAAATGAAACTGCCAGTTTTGTGCTAAGTGGGTCAGCAGGGCCTCTTGTCTCCTTGCATCTGCTTCGGCCCTGTTGACAGTGTACCTGAGCTGTTCTGTGCCACCAGCAAGCAGGGTTTGCATTAGCGCTCCCTCAGCTGCAACCCGAAATGCACTGAGTGAACCTCCCTGCTCAAATCTGGGTCCTCACCACAAAACCCGGACTCTTGAAAATGCCATAGGGAGTAGGCTCCACAGGCCTGTGTTTTTACCTAATTTCAGAGGCCCTGAGATCAGCAAATCATGGAATTGTGTAAGGGGAGAGCAGATGGAGAATTCAAGGAGTTGGGGGAAGGGGAGGAGGAAGAGAGGGAAGGTTAACTCTACAGATCACTTCTGCGTGCTGACAGCAGTAAAATGTCTTAAATTTTACCCTAGACCTATAAAGTGGAAACGTGGGTAAATAGATCCTACTGTCTATTTCTTTACTTATTTATTTTGAGACAGAGTTTAATTTTTTTTTTTTTTTGAGACAGAGCCTCAAGCTGTCACCCTGGATAGAGTGCTGTGGCATCACAGCTCACAGCAACCTCCAAATCCTGGGCTCAAGCGAATCTCCTGCCTCTGCCTCCCGAGTAGCTGGGACCACAGGTGCCCGCCACAACACCCGGCCATTTTTTGGTTGCAGCCGTCATTGTTGATTGGTGGGCCCGGGCTGGATTCAAACCCGCCAGCTCAGGTGTACGTGGCTGGCGCCTTAGCTGCTTGAGCCACAGGTGCTGAGCCGAGACAGAGTTTAATTTTGTCACACTGGGTAGAGTACCAAAGTGTCATAGGTCATAGCAACCTTAAAGTCTTGGACTGAAATGATCCTCTTGGGTCAACCTCCTGAGTAGCTGGGGCTATAGGCGCTTGCCACAATGCCCAGCTATTTTTAGAGATAAGATCTAGCTCTTTCTCAGACTGGTCTCACTCCTGAGCTCACTTAATCCACCTGCCTTGGCCTCTCGGAGTGCTAGGATTACAGGTAATGAGTCACCCTGCCTAGCCCCGCGGCCATTTTTTTTTTTTTTTTTTGGTAATAGATGAGAAAGCTTGAGCTTAAAGAGGGATAGTAACTTGCTCACCATCGCAGAGACATCAGAGGGCAGAACTGATAATTGAAAATCCCATCTGTCTGATTGCAAGAACCACAGTCCTCTCATGAAATGCCCTTTTCCCACCTTACGTTTCTCTTGGGCCCATCCTTCCATTTTGCTGCTGAGCAAGCGGAAAAGGGATCATCTGTATAGCTTGTTCAAGGTCACAGAGCTTTTTAGTAGGGGCATAGATCTCTGAGTCTTTTACCCAGCGTCCTTCCTCGAAAGCACTCAGCACTCCCCTTCAGCCTCTGTGGGGTTATTGTGATATTTTGATGTCCCTATCTTTGAGTCTATCGAAACCCGAAACCTTTTGTCCTCATTGTAAAGCTCGCATGGACTTTACATAGAGCTTAGATCAAAGAGAACAGCAGCAGCAGCAAATGAAACGAAAACAAGCAAAACCTTGCCGATGGAGTTTTTAATTCACAAATCTTCTGATTTCTCAGAGATGGAAATTCTCCACTCCTGTAAGCAGCCTCTGTTTCCAAACCTCAGCTCAAACAGTATGACATATAAGCAATGGAAAAATCAGAGGAAATACTGGTATTAGATCCGCTGCGCTCAGTCGGGAAGAGAAAGGCCCTTGCTAAGGAAGGGAGGCCTTTCCTGTCACGACAACGGCTTCACACGGTGCAGTCAGGTGGACCCCGCTTTCTGGTGACTGGACTTGCCGCCTGGTGTCTCCCATAGAAATTCCAGCAGCTAAGAGGAAAGCGAAGGCAGATACCAACTTAGAAAAACTGAGCGCCAGAGCTGGTGTGAGTGAGATAGGAAGGGCACAAAACTCATTATTGAAGAAAGTGCTGTCTTTCTGCAGCGGAGGGCCCTCCTTGTGTCTGGGAGTCATGAATATTGCATCAAAAGAATAGGCTTATTTAAAGGAAGGAAAAAGAAACCTAGAAGCTGAGAGAATTAAAATAACTCCTGGGAACTAGCCTCAGGAAGGGCTTTTCAGTTTGATTGTGGAAGTGAGTTTCTGTCAGAGTTTTGCCTTGGATTTGTAGCTTTGTGTGAATCCAGATGAAGAAAACCCCTTCGGGATGCCTTAGGTGAGGAGGAAGCCTTTTGTGGCCAGACGGCAGGTGGGTGTCCGCGTAAGCAGTGGGGCTCACAGCCCAACTGGGCTCCTCCATGGTTGATTTCTATAGTGTTTTTTATGTAAACCTTCCCGGTGATTCAAACATGCTAGGGCTGAAGATGTTTTAAGGTGAGTATCATTTTGCAACTCTGGGTTTTAATCCTTTGGTCGAATATCAAGCAATCAAACAAACATCCTTCTAGGGGCCTTTTGAGCAGATCAGAGGCAAGAGTTCCCTGGATGCTCTATTTTCCAGCTCTGATGCCACATTGTCACTGCTTTTGGTGTAGAGTGGAGCAAATAAACATCAGCAAAACTAAGACTGAGGAAGAGGTTGTCCCTTAGATTGTTTAACCCGTTTTTGAGAGTGACCCTCTGGTGGACCCTATAACAAGGTAGCTGGCTTCTCCTTTGGGGGTGGGGTGAGTTCTTTCAGCAGCTGCTCACTGAATCTGCCCTACTTCCATCCTTGCTGGGTAGCACTGGGGCTGCTTCTGCTGGTTGATCATCATCAGGAAAAGGCAGGGATTACTAGACATGCTAGGGGCGGCTCTGCGTGGTATCAAGCCTAAGGCAAAGAGGAAGGAGGGGTAGTAACAGCAGCAGCGAAGGGCAGGAGCAGGAAAGGAACAGGAAGCACAGAGGCATTAGCCATAGCACAGAACCAAGTCCGCCCCATTCTGTGTGGGCAAAGCCATTCCAGGGGCCTGTGGAGCCCCGAGAGAACCGGCTCCCAGAACTCAGCTCGTTTCAGCTTTTAAGTTTCTCAGAAGGACGAGAGGTTTGAGAGGGAAGGAGGGAAAGAAGGGAAACGAAAATACCCTTTACATTTCTGCAGCTTCTTTTGAGTGGAGAAGGGCTCTTTAGCCAGAGCCTCCATCCAGAACCTTGTTACCATGGCAACCCACTTGCAGCCTGCAGGGCTGTGACAGCCCACTCTGGAGCTAGTGCTGCCAAACCAGAAAATGTTATAGGGGAAGTTTTGTTTCCTGGATTATTAACATTAAATATATACCCATGGAGGTCTGTAGGAATCTGTGGGTTCAAGTAGCAAATGCTGTTTTTCTTCCTCTAAGTTAAATGTGAAGGGTGTGCATCTATTAGGCACCAGCACTGTGTAGGTGCTAGGGATCCAGGGGTGAATAAGACAGAGCCTCTGGCAGTGACGAGGATGGGGCCTGGGGGAATACACACAAGCCAAAGGAACACCAAGTTCCCACGCCGTGGGAAGTGTGGATTTCTGCGCCGGGGGTTTCACAGAGGACAGTTTACTTTAGCAGGGAGTTGGGAAGGCTTCCCAGCAAAGACGACATTCAATGACGAACAAAAAGGAGTGGTAGGTGTTTTCCAGGTGGAGAAAGTAAGGAGAAGGGAATTCCTGTGGAAATAACATCTATTAAGCAGAAAAGAAACCAATTAATGATTTTTGTTTCTTGACATGTCCCTGAAACCCCCTAACCGGAAGATGTCCCCTCTCTGCAGCTGCAGCCCCCCTGCTGGAAGGTTCACCACCTTGGCTTGATTGAAAATCTGTGCACCAGTAGAATTTCCCAAGCCTCCATGGGGATTTTACCTATGTATACCTGCTTTAAGGAACAAATGCATTTCCAACATTATATGGAAATGTAATATTGGCAAAGGAAATGTTATGGGGCCTAAGAAGATGGTCAGGGCTGTTTTGTAAAGACAGCTGGTAATTACATATTTAAAAAGTCTTTTGTTTGGGGATTAGAATACTTTCTCCTTAAGAAATCCCTACCATTAGTGTGGCTTTCTATGTAATGACTTTTTAAAAGAGGTGCTTACCTGTGCTGAACCACCTTAGTGGTCCTGTCTTCCACTAGCCGCTTTCTGTGCTCCTAGGGACCTGCGGATTTGCATACTGACACCAAGGATATAAAGATAAATTACTTTCAGAGCACGAGAGAGCAACACCCACCTCAGTTATGTTCTAAACTGCCCCTCCCCAGGCTCAATGCTAGTCATCTCCTGAACATTCTATGCATATTAATTGGTGATAATTAAAAAATAACACCCATCATCTTTAAAGAAAATAATTGCCTCAAGTGATTGAACATTTTTATTCAAAGAATATTTTTATTATCTAGTTTCACTAAATAATCAGATTGTCTTTATCATAACCAATATTACTATTAACATATATAAGTATATATTTAGTCCTTTATTTATTCACTCAGTAGCTATGGTGAAGGTACTATGGTGGGGGATATAAATATGAAAAAGAACAAGTCCTATTTTCAAGAACCTTACAATTTACTGTGTTTGTGGAAGGGAGAGTGGAGATGTATAAATAAATATGATACAAAGATGAATGAAGCAATTGCTGTATACACACACACACACACACACACACACATATATATATATAAAACCTAACACCGTGCCTCACACACAGCATGTTTTGTAAGTGTGAAATGATTGATGGGATAAATAAACATGCCGTAAACATGCAGAGAAGAAATGATTCACTTTGATGGGTGTCTAGGGCTTGCAGGACAGAAAAGCTTTATAGAGGAAGCAACATTTACAAAGAACTTCAAAGGGCGATTGATATTTTAGTGAGCAAAGAGGTGGAGGGCAATACAGGCTGCAGAAAGAGTCTGGGCAAAGACTGGGAGGTGGGATACTGTGGGGTGCGCCTGGGAAATGGTGACTGGTCCAGTGAGGGACCCAGCATAAGAAACCTGGAGAATGGGTATTTGATTTTGGAGACTATTGAATGTTATGCTAAGCAATCTGGACTTTATTTGGGGGGGGGGGTTGAATGGAGGATGTTTGAGGAAAGAGCTGATGCTATTTGTGTTCATTGTTTAGCATCTGTATACTCTCAGAGAATACAAGGTCCATTAGAGGAGGCTTTTCTTTCTTTTTTCTTCACTCAGAAAGTGTTTTCATAGCTCAGGGCCTCACTAACTATCTGTTGAATGAGAATCTACCAGGGCTTCAGGAATTTACTTCTGAGAATGATTTGAGAGGAAATAGGAAGGATTTCAGGCAGGTGTTTCAAGGTAGAAAACGATTCCAGAAGCTCAAGAGAATACCTGTGAGAGTGATGCTGGGAGTGACTCTAAGGAAGGTAAAGAACTGTGATGGGAGGCTGAGGAAAGTGCTGGAGGACTGCCACTGTGTGAATGTGAGGCAAAGTGTTCAATATCCCTTGTGTATCTAAAAATAAACAACTAGTTAGACTGCCCTTAGCCAAGGCGGAGACCCCCAAGGAGGTGTTGCCATTTGGTGGGAGCGGAGATGCTAAAGAGAGGGAGATGATGGCTTTGCTTTTGGAAAGGTAGAATTAGAGGTGCCCTTGGGAAATTCATATAAACACTTACTTCAAGGGAAAATTAGGGAGCAGAGCTCAGTGTGGGACCTGAGGACTGCGCGGGGGTCATTAGGCTGGAGGCAGTCATTAACGCACAGAGAGTAGCTGCGTCTCTTGGGGGGAAATGGAGGGCAAGACTTCAAAGAATGGAAGAGAGAATCTGGGGAAAGCTTGTGTTTAATGGGTAGGAAAATTCAAAAGCTTGAGAAATGGTACAAAAGTCAGGACTGAAATTAGGAGAGCAAAAGGTCAAAGAAGTGAAAGGAGAAATATTTTCTGATCGTGGGCATGACCAGAACTCAGTGGAGAGGGCTGGTAAGAGCTGCTGGATTAGGTAGCCCAGAGGTACTAGTCATTTCAATGGAGGGAGGGAGGCAGAAGACATTAATTACAGGAAATTGCAAATGTTAGGTAAGAAAATAGAGTCAAATGCAGACTGCTACTTTAGGAAGTTTGATGTTGTTGAAGGAAAAGAAAGGGGGTAAAGGGAGCTTCAGGAGAAATCAGTAGATGAAAGTTACTTTATTTTTTGTGAATGGACGTATACTTGTGAGCTAAAGGAAAGGAAGCTGTTACAACCCTTACGTCAAGATTTAATGATAAATACTTAGTTGTTTCTGTAATACGGGAAAAAAGAATTTTAATTCTGAGAAAAGAGGCATTATAAAACATGTCCTTTCGTCTATAGATAAAATAATATATCTGAGCACAATTTTAATGTGATAATGTCAAACACCATCCATAAAGATAATATTTAGTCTTACTAAAAATTATTACATTGGCAGTCTCTGACTTGGGCTATTGAAAAAGGGCTTCTTTCTGGAAATGCTGTAAGGTCAAAGAGGTGGTGACACAGCATCTGTCTGTGCCTGACTCACCATTGGCCGTGCTGATGGCGAGGTAGTCCCAAGCAAGACAAAGATCAGGTCATGGGTTTCATGAAAATGTTGGGAATCCTAGACGTTGAGAAGGCTTAGAAAGTTTTTAGACCTTTCATTTATCCTCCAGAAGGTTTTTATAAAATTCATTATATACAAATATCAAGCATATTCAAAAACATGAAGGAAGCCCAATAAAATGTTCAGGGGAATATCCAGGATACAAAAATCTCTGTGTAGCATGATACAAAAACGTCAATCTCACTCATGTAGATACATTGGCGTAGAAAAAGACTTGAAGGAATATTATATCCCAGAAATGTTAACAGTAGGTATTTATGGATAAGATGAGATATGAAATCATTGTTTTTATCTATATTATCTATAAATAATGTAGATATACTAGGATCATGAGAAAATGCTTTCTTCTTCATATATATATATATATATATATTTTTTTTTTTTTTTTTTTTTTTGAGACAGTGTCCTGCTTTGTTGTCATCCTGGTAGAGTGCCTGTAGGGGCATAGCTCACAGCAACCTCAAACTCTTGGGCTCAAGCGATTCTCTTGTCTCAGCCTCTGAAGTAGCTGGGGCTGTAGGCACCCACTACAAAGCCCAGCTACTTTTAGAGCTGGGGTCTGGCTCTAGCTCAGGCTGGTCTCGAACTGTCAGCTCAGACAATACACTAGCCTCGGCCTCCCAGAGTGCTGGGATTACAGGAGTGAGCCACAATGCCTGGCCGTCTTCTTTATATTTTTATGTACTTGTCAGGTTTTATGTAATGAGCATATTATTTTCATAATCCTAACTATTATTTAAAACTACAACCTTGAATATCACAAAAGTATAATTATACATCTATTCTCCCATATCTGTCTTTCCATTTTATTTTCACTGTGAATTGGGGCTGGTTTTTGGAGGCCTGATTTTATACCCTTGGGGGTCTGTGTTTACAACCAAACCTCATCGTGAATGAGAACAGACTCTGTTTAGGTTTTGGACTAGAGAAATCAGAACTGTTCACAAGATCTGGGCCTGTGGGTGGAGTTGGTGGATGTGTGCCTCCTGGTCTATTGGACAGCAGAGAAGCCATCATGACTTCTGCTCCTCCTCCTTCTGCTTCCTGACCACCTTTTCTTCTCTTCCCCTTCCTCCTCTCTCCCCTGTCCGCACCATCCCCTCCTCCTCCAGATCCTGCTCACCTTCCTTTCCCTGCCCCCCATCCTGCCGCCTGATACCTGATGGTCCAGTCCAGTGCTTTCTTGCTATTGAAACATATGCACTAGAGGATGAAGGGCTGGCTCAGGAAAAGTTCATGGGAGTCACTGATAAAATGCAACAGGAGCCAGAAGAAGACAAAGGGAGCACTGTGACTATGGCCACCCAAATCAGGACATTTAAAAAAATTGATTTATCAAAGGTGTTTGTTTGTGGTAAGGGAATAGTTGTGTATTTTATATGTCCCTATGGTGGTGCTTATAAGCTTATGCAAGTGATAAAACTGCATAGGACTAAACGTGCACATACATAACCATCACACATATACCCCACCCTGACACACAGAGAAACAAGTAAGTATAGCACAGGGAACACCAGGACATTCTGAATAAGATGAGTGGATTGTATCAGGGTCTATAAGTAGTGATATTGTACTGACGTTTTGCCAGTTATTACCATTGGGGAAAACTGGGTACAAGATACATGGTATATGTCTGTATTACTTCTCACATCTGCATCTATAATGAATCTGTAATGACCTCAAAATTAAAAGCTTAAAGAATAAAAATGCATACATGCGCTATTCATGTCATGTAAGATCATTGCCCAAGTGGCTTGGGATTCTGCTGATAGTAAAAACAAAGGGTTTTAAAACAAACATCTATGAAGAAATTGCTGCGTGTTTAGACCCTGTGATAACTAGGCACATTAGGTGCATTAATCTCCTTTAATCAGTTCATCAACCTTATAATGGGTATTATTATTATCTTCCCTTGACAGATAAGGAAACAGAGGCTCATAAAAGGTAAGTAACTTTCAGATGCCTGCCCACCTAGCAATTGCAAAGTGAAGGAGTCTGACTCTTAATCAGTATGCTGTATTCCCTCTGTGTTATGTTGTGGGGGTAACATGTTTGCCTTGAGCAATATTTAAGTCAGATAGGTAGGGGTGTCTTGGTTCCCTATAGCCATCATTTCTTTGTGTTGATCCTTGAGGCTCTTTCCCCTGTGAGTTTATCTAAATACTACATATATTACATGACCAGTTTTACTATTGATAGTAAATCATGTTTACTCCCCCTGCTGTGTAGGGATATATATCCTTTTAAATTAGGCTTTTTCTCTTAGGTTTCTCTCTCGCCATACCCATTAATTAATGATTGAGATCAGGTGGGGCTTGTCTGTGTAATCTGTTAGTGCAGGGCACGTGATCAACTGGGGTGAATCTTGTTATAACTTGGAGAGTGTGGCAGGGTTGGGAGGGCCAGAGAACTGGTAATGTGGGCAGAGGCAGCTTCTGGAGCCTGGGTAGTGGTGGAATGAGCACATTGTGGGTGAGAGCAAAGAAGTGGGGTAAACCAAGAAGGCGCATTGGAAGGGGAAAGTCAGATTAGGTCAAGACCAGCTCAGGTTTAGACACATTTAAATGAAACAGGATGGTTTCAGAAGAAAGGGGAGAAGGAGGTTAAATACAAGGTCAAGGGGTTGACAGTATTTTCTCCACAACATAGATTGTCATATAGGTTGCCTTGGCTAATCCAAAAATCCGAAATCCAAAATGGGCCGAAATCCAAAACATGTTGAGCACTGATGTGGCATCACAAGTGGAAAATTTCACTACTGACCTCACATGATGGGTTGCAGTCAAAATGCAGGTGCATAGTGCTTGGCTTATTCAGTGTCCCCAAGAGACGAAGGACCCTCCCAGCCCCCGTCAGCTGCAGTGTGTTATTGTTGCACACGCCCAGATTTCCCTGACACAGGCGCCCCACAAATGGTAATAAGATGGCATGTGTGCAGGCTGAGGCATCCGTGGGGCCTTTTAAAACAAAAATCACTGTGTAAAATTACTTCCAGGCTAAGTGTATAAGGTATATAGAGAACTCTTTTAGACTTAGGTCCTTTCCCTACGATATCTCATTAGGTATATGCTAATAGTCCATAATTTGAAAAAAGTCCAAAATTCAAAAGATTTCTGGTCCCAAGAATTTCAGATAAGGGATGCTCAAACTTTATATACTTCCTATGAGAAGCAACAAGCTCCAGGATACGGACAGCAACACAATCCCCCAGCCAGCCCTGACTCCACGTGGCTGGAAGAGTTTAATTATGAACCCTTGAATGTCCTAGTCCTATAGGTGATCCTTTTCAGTTCTGGGGAGACAGTGGGTTCTCTTCTGCCATGTGGAGGCTGAGTACAACCTTGGGCGTCTATGGTGGTCAGGAGTTATGGTGTCCTGTGGTGAATCGACTGCCCTGGTCCTGCTCTGACCCTGATCTCCTTGTGATAAAGAGAGGCCTTTTCCAGGCGATTGCTGGGAAGGTGCTGAGTGTGTGCACAGAAGGCTGGAGAGTCAGCTGGACTGCTGACCTCAGGTGGGCTGGCTCTGTGCATGCCTCCATGTCCCTTTCCATGGAATACTTTGTTCAGGGTTGGGAAGAATTGGTCTGGCTGGTTAAAGTTACCTCTACAAAGATTGCTGTACAGGAAAAATGAAAGAGAATCTCCACAACCAGTCACCAGGGAGACAGGTCATTGCAGAGGGAGGAACAGGAGATGATGGGGAAAAAAAAATTAATGAGAAGAGCAAAGGACAGATATCACAGACTGACTCGAAAAACGGAAAAGAGAGAAGGACTCTGGGCTACCCCGGGACTGTCTAAGCTGCGTGAAATGTACAGATAAAAGGTAACTCGGCCATCTTATTAGAACTGGGGATGTCGCTGCTGCATGCTATTTCTTTCCTACCTTCCTTCCAGGACTAAAATCTCAAACCCCAGGGCACTAGGGATGGGAGATGAAGAGAAAAGGGATGCCTGTTTGGGACGGAGAAAAGTCTACTCATTGTGGTAATGTTGATCAAGTGCAGAAAGCTTTATTTGAAGCCATTTCTCCCATCAGACCTCATTACCTGTATCTGCCTTTGAGTCAGTGTCCCCAGTCTGATTGTCACCAGGTGACACCCACCACTACCCAACACTGACTGAATGCAAAGTATCTTCTAGGAACTAGCCCCGTTGGGAGCAGGGCCTCAGTCAGGTGCTAGGAATAAGCATGGTAGGTAGGAGTGAGAGGTCCTGGAACAGCTGGCATGTGTGCTGTCAACATATTCCCTCCTCCTTTGATGTGAAGGATTCTCTACACAAAAGCCACAGTCAGCTGCAAAAATATGGTAATAAGTAATTTCTTTTCCTGCTGAAATAAAGCAATTACCACAGACTATGCAAACACCCAAGTGACCCCAATGGTAACCAGAGCAGTTTGCTCTGAAGTTGGTTTCCACTGAAATAGCAACAGATCCCATGGAAGCCAGCCTGGCAGCCAGATTATGGACATAGAGGAGCGTCACCTGCCATTCAGCTCTGATAAGAAGGCTGTTGGAAACCTTGGAGGGAACTGAGGAAAAAGGAATGTAAAATGCAAAGAAAAGCACTGGAACTGTTGTAACTATAGCCAACCGTAAGAAAAATATGGACCCCCACTTTGGGTACAAATCAGAGGCGATTTTATTTACTCCTGCACAGCAGGTTGCTGCTAAAAAGGCAAATGGCCCCGGAGAGAAAAGCAGGTAGCCTTTTATACCCTTTTCATTGCCATGCAAGCAAACAAAAACAAAAGCAAGAGGTAGCTGTTAGCTGGGTGGGGGGGGGGTCAAGGTTACAGTCAAGGGGCTACAGCATGGTGACTGCGTGATGTACATCGTAAAAGTTGGCACAGAAACAGCTTTGGAAATACAGTAGCCTGGGAACTTCGTACAGGTAATGTTTTCACCATTGTTTGCCCATTGCTAG
>CAUYRH010160732.1:0-12720 GCA_963574655.1 Perodicticus potto
GGACTACCAATGGGATTTACACATGAGTGAATACATATAACATGGTATATTCACACAATGGAAAACTTTTTGACATGAAGTGCACATTTATGTTACAGTTGAAATGAAACTTAAAAATCCTTCGCACAAGAGATCAAGGTGACTTACCAAAGACCACACAGAGCATGACTGAACTCAGAAGAAAACAACAAGACAAAGCCAATTTAGGTATAGGGGCCAGGCAGGGGAGGATGGTGGAGAAGTGAATGTAACTGATGGTTGGTATTGATTCTTTGTGTGGGGGAGAACACAAAGTTCTAAAATTAGATTGTGATGATAGCTGTATAATTGTGTGACTATAACAAACACTGTATTGTATACTTTCAAAGGGAAACTACTTATTTCAATGAAGCTACTTGCAGATGTTTTCCAAAATTTGAGTTGCTCAAAAGGATCAACACATAAGAAGTACACATGTGGGGAAAGTATTTGAGAGACTGTCAGCCCTATCTCCCTGGACACACCGGTTACTATGAATTGACATGGAAGGTACATTGTTTCATTGTATAGCAGTTGCCATTTTGTTTTTCCTTGAGAATGAGTCTGACAACTTCTCCCTGGGTACAGTGCCATGACATCATCATAGCTAACCACAATCTCAAACTCCTGGGTCAACAGATCCCATTGCCTCAGCCTCCTGAGTCTCTGGGAGTCCAGGTGGTCCCCCACAATACCCAGTTATTTTGTAGCACCTACTTATGCATCCTACAATGTTAGCATTACAGCCCTGAGCCAACAGTCCAGACTTTGAAATTGGGATAGTTTTCAAACTATTGTTGCTCACCAGTGGTGGTGCTTCATCCCTGTCATCTTGGCACTTTTGGAAGCCCCATCAGTTGGATTGTCTGAGTTTCTGAATTGGAGACTCGCCTGAGCAATAGTGAGATTCCCATCTATGAAGAACAAAAATGACCAGATGTTATGGAGGCACCTAGAGCTCCAACTGAGGGAATAAGTTCACTTGATGACAACACTTGAAGTGTGCTGTGAAATATGATACCAGGGCACTCTATGGAGGGCAAGAAATAGAAACTCTTTTTCAATATGCAAATGGACAAAAGCATTGCTAGGTAACTTACCCATCATTTTTACATTTGACCACGCACCTTGAGTTGAAATTTTTCCCCTAGGTTAGATGTCAACTAGGAAAATTTTTCTTTCATAGGGAAATATTTTTCCTGCAACATCTATTAATCAGTCCTTTGGATTTTACATAACTCTGACACTTTCATATCCTAGATTCTTGTAGTCACTGGAAACTGCACACACAGTGAATTCTGGACTCAGATCAGGCTTTTCCTATGCAGACTAATGGATCCACAGGAAAAACTCCAACTTTTCTGTTGGGCTCCTTCAATCTGTATCAATATTCCCTTGCCCTAATCTCTCTGAACCAAGGATCAGACATATCTGGAGAATATCTACCCCTCAGATCAACTGGGAATATAATAAGGATCCAATTACAAACCCCCTTGTTCTGACTTACTGACTCTCCCCCACTCCCATGCCACAATAAATTTCCTCCTTTATATAGTTCCTTATTTCATCTACCTACTGACCTGTCCTCATATTTTGCCTGTTAGAAACTGTGCCTGGCAAATTTTCTCTTTCTTTCTTTCTTTCTTTCTTTCGTTCTTTCTTTCTTTCTTTCTTTCTTTCTTTCTTTCTTTCTTTCTTTCTTTCTTTCTTTCTTTCTTTCTTTCTTCCTTTCTTCCTTCCTTCCTTCCTTCCTTCCTTCCTTCCTTCCTTCCCTCCCTCCCTCCCTCCCTCCCTCCCTCCCTCCCTTCCTTCTTTCCTTTCTTTCTCTCTCTCTCTTTCTTCTCACTACGTCACCCTCACCCTCCGTAGAGTGATATGGTGTCACAGCTCAGAGCAACATCAAACTCTTGGGCTTAAGTAATTCTCTTGCCTCTGCCTTCCAATTAGCTGGGACTACAGGGGGCCACCACAACACTGGGCTATTTTTCTTTTTTTGTTGTAGTTGTCATTGTTGTTTGGCAGACCTGGGCTGAGTTCGAACCTGTCAGCCCTGGTGTATGTGGCTGGTACCCTAGATGCTGAGCTACAGGTGCCGAGCCATCCATCAAAGTTTACTAAGGGAATTCTCAGAAGGAAAAAGTGCTGGAAAGAAGGGAAGAGAAAGTATAAGGCTCAAGGATGAAAGGAATTGATTTGCCATCAGGTATACAAAGAGGGTATTCTGGAAATACATGGTTTCCAAATTCTATCTTCAATGCCTCATTGGGTGTACATGAGCCAAAAACAACTTGCTTTTTGAGTAAAACAATTTGTTACTGGCAAAGTAATGATTACTTGTTCTGACCCAAAGATCAAACAGTTTTGTCATTTTTTTATTGATATTTTTTCTTTTAAAATGTTAGACTTGGAGAAAGATCGCAAGAATGATAAAAAGAATTCTTATGAATACAATTCTCCTAATATCAGCATTTACCATACTTTTTACTGAATAATTTAAGAGTTAAGTGCAGAGTTGAGGCCCCTTTCCCTTTAAATACTTCAGTTTGTGGGTGCCCTCAATGAATCCCCAACAATTAAAAAAATGAATAAATAGTTCCATTTGTATTCCCTAAAACCAAGAAATTTTCTAATGTAACCACAGTACAATTAACACAACCAGGAGCCTAATATTGAGACAATACAAGCATCGAAACAAAAGACCTTTATTCAAGTTGTGCCAATTGACTTGATGTCTTTTATAAGAAAGAAAACACAAGGTCTGGGCTAAATTTAGCCATTTGGTCTCTTTAAAATCTGAAACAGTATTATACTACTTCCTTTTATTTTTATGACAGTAATATTTTTTTTAAGAATCTAAGCCAATTATATTGTAGAGTGTCTCTCATTTTAGGGTGGTCTAGTGTTTGGTCATGAATTTAGATTAGGTTCTGAGGTTTGGGCAGCAATATCATGGTAGGGATATTCAGTTCTTCTCAGTACTTTATATCAGGAGGTACAAACTGGATTTGTGCATTTGTGGATGACATTAACTTTGATCACTTGGGTAAGGGGAGATTTTACCCCATTTATCCAGTTTCAAGTCTTCATTCTGTGGAGAGATACTATGACATTATATAAACAATCTTCAAACATCCACTGACAAATTGTAGTGACAATTAATGATATTTTCAGGAATTACCTATTATGATGGCTGTGAAATGGTGAGTTTTTTAATTTCGTAATGTCTTTTCCATTTACTAGTTGGCTTTTCTGTTATAAGCAAAGGTCTTCCTTTTCAACCAATGGTTTATGTGTTTATTTTAGCAAGAACTCATGGAGGTTTACCTTAGTAGGTTAAAAACTTTTATTCTCATTATTCATTTTGATTCCAAATGGTCCCAAATTTGTCTTGTGGGGTGTGTCCCAGGCTATCCCTGAGTCTTACAGATTTTTACTGCATTTTCATATGATTCTGTTTGCATGATGTATCCACACCTTTCGCAATCTCACGCTTTGATCTTGTTCTTCTAGTTTTGCGGATGATACAAAGCAGTTATGTGTCCCCTGCAGTGAAGAATGCTATCACAGCAAGTAATTAAAAATCCAGATATTCTTTAAAAACTTTACTTTGGAGATTTTATCCTTCATAAGAAAATTTTACATAGGATAAATGCCACTATCAACTTGGGGTAATGATTTAGAAGAATAACAGCAGGTGAATTTAGTGGGGTTTTTTTGTTTGTTTGTTTGTTTGTAGAGACAGAATCTCACTTTATCACCCTCAGTAGAGTGCTGTGGCATCACACAGCTCACAGCAACCTCCAACTCCTGGGCTTAGGCGATTCTCTTGCCTCAGCCTCCTGAGTAGCTGGGACTACAGGCGCCCACCACAACGCCCGGCTATTTTTCTGTTTTGCAGTTCAGCCAAGGCCAGGTTTGAACCCACCACCTTCGGTATATGGGGCTGGCACCCTACTCACTGAGCCACAGGTGCCGCCCTGAATTTAGTGTTTTTAAGTAAACCTGCATTTTTCATTTTTTCTAATTACTCCCTTCACAATCACTTTATTTGTAGATTCCAAAATGGTTCAATTTGCAAAAAAATTGGGTTTTGGTCCATATAGGAAAAGTGAAACAGAAAGTTGAAGAAATTGTCTGCATCATTACAGTGAAGTCCCACTTCCTTCTGTGGGTGACAGTATTGATTTTCATTTCAGGACTGAGAACATCTGTAGAAAGGTAGGCAGCAGATGGGACAAGGAAGGTCAGTGCGGCATAGGGCTGCCTACCCCAAATCTTGGCAGTCTACACTAATAAAACGTAAAGAACAATTACTCAAAAAGTTTACACCATCTCTATAAACACATTTGCCTCTATAGACACACAGATATTATAGGATTTCAAGGTTTCTAGGACTAATTTTGATTAAGACATATAACCCCTTAAGCAATGCACACAGAAAACAAATACCTTCCCTTTGTGATTACCTTTGAAAACACCAGTGTTTCATTTGCTAAGCACAGCAGACACATACACAAAGTGGGTGATCCTGAGTCCTCCAAAAGTCCTCCAGCTAAGATGCTCAGTTTGGTATCCAAAGAATATTATTATCCAGCTGGGACTCCAAAGCCTGGGTACCCCAAATGATCCAACCCAAACTATGGCGGAATTTAAATTAAGCAGAATAGAATTCCCCAAATCATCATTTGGCTACAATTGCATGTTAACAGTTGTCTAGAAATTAGCTTACATGTTTGTTATTTCACAGCTTTGCAGACACAATGATAGATTTCCCCATCTGTTTTCTCTGACTGGCAGACGCCTTGTTTCAATTGCTGGAGCTCCATTTCTCCAACTCTAAGAAGTTCAGAAAGTGGCAACCAGGGAAAAGACAGACAACCAAATCCTGCTCTCAAAATCGCAGTATTGTCTGTGCCGTGTCTGTCTATCATGTACCATTACAGTTGATCAAACTTCAAAAGCAAACTCGGATTTTTCAAGCAGAGCAGTCACTGGAGTACGTTTATGGATTGTGTTCTCATTCCAACACATCCCCAGGGGAGAGAGTGAACAGCACAAGGAACGGATCTGCTGTTTCCCTGCAGTATAAGTTTTGCATAAAACAGAAATGCTTCAGTCTGTAAACAACACGAGCATCTGTCATACACATGACAGCCAGAAGGTGGCACGGTCTCAACATTGACCAAAGGCGATCAGCTGCACTGTTGAATCCAAGCAGATTTATTTGTGAAGGTAATTGCTTCCTGCGTAATGTACCTTCATTTGTGTGTTTGTGTCTGTCCACCACTACATACAAACAAAGCTTTCCCTGTGTCTGGAAGGCGAGAACTCTTTGCTTGCTTTCATTTTCTTTTTACCCCCACCCCCTTTTTAGTTAATATTGTTTTGCTTTATGCTGTAGAATATGTGCTCTGTACTTACCTTCCTGTTAGAAGTGCTAGGTTAATGAAATCTAAATGGAGTCTCAGGATTTGAGTTTTTCTTAAGTCCTATTTGTAAACAATTTCCATCATATTAAGAAGACCTTAATTTTATATTCATTCATTAAAAGAGTTTAGTTCAAACAGTAATTAATTCTTTGGTCAAAATTAGCAAAATGTTATTCATGTGGAGTGGTGTGCATGTGTACAATTTAAAAGGACATTTTACATTTTAGGTGTGTTAACCATTAGATTTATGTTGCAGATCCCGTTACGAAGAAGGGAAAAGGCCATGCAGTCACTAGTATTTTTCTTTCATTAAGAGAAAAGAGAGCATGCCTTTGTATTTTATGAAACTGACTTCATTAAGATTCATGAAAGGCCTCAACAGTCAAAATGAACAATATTTAAACAAGTCGGTGATATTTCTTCCCATCTTGTGAGTGCTGGGAAGTGGGCACTGTTCTGACAGTCAAAAAGGTACTCTTTTGAAGCCACTGAGCGGACTCTCGAAAATTCGTCACCCTTCTGTTGGGAATAAAAACAATTTCCTTGATGTTCATTCTTGTATTTATTTCCTTCTTAGTCATTTAGTGGAAGGTCTAGAACTGGAAACAGACCTCTTGCTCTCCAATATTCTTCTTGTAGCTCCCTCCATTCTACACCCCCCCCCCCCATGCTCCATGCTGACACTGTCTCCTCAGGTGGGGACTTCTCTGTAAGTCCTTCCTTCCCTTACCCTTCCAGGCATCCTGCTCTGTGTGCCCACATGATTTCCTCTCCCCTTCCTCTTAGTTAGTATACCTGTCAAAAACGCTTCCTGGGGGAGGTGTTCTCTCTGACTGGGGAGCTTACTGAGCCTTGCATAATGAGCAGCAGATAACCTTAATTGAACTGATCTGCCACTTGATCATGAGGAAGTTCAAGTAGCAACACAGAGAAAACTCTGTTTTTACATTTTTTATAGCATAAATCTTGAAGCAATGACTCATTCTTATGGGCATCCCCTTCACCTAAGCCCCCCCTTAAAAAAAAAAAAGATATCACCGATAAATCAGATTCTAAATTTTTCTCCTTCTTAGAGTATGAAGAAAATAGACTTAAGTGAAACCAAGTGGGCAGAATTTATAAATATGGAAGCTTTTTTTTTATTGTTGGATATTTTAAAAGCCTATTTTATAGGTATATACAGGGCATACCTTAGAGAGCCCAAAAGTTTTATCTTATATGTCCTAACCTTAACCTTCTATACTTTAGAATCAATAATGGCATTTTCTACTTTCCTGCAGCTCCATTTCTGCTTATGCCGTAAACAAGAGAAATGGAAGCTTAACCTCATACTGGCTCTATGACATTTTGACTCTCCCCTCAGGGTCCTGAAATACCCCAGCATATGCCATTCTGGCACAGATCAGAGAACAGTGGGCTCAGGGGACGCCATCTGGCCCAAAGCCTGCATGTTACACTGGGGCCTGCTGAGGCTTCAGGTGGCCCTAGCCAGGCTCAGATCTGGTGTTGGTCTCAAGGGCCACAACTGAATCCAAAAAAGTCCTCTGGGGGTGGAAGGCTAGCCCATGGAGGGCTGAGAGTAGTCACTTTAACCTAGAAATATTTTAAGAATTGACATTAATTGAGCTGCATTTCAATCTTTCATATGAATCTTGAAGTATATATATATATATATATATATATATATATATACACACACACACACACACACATATTGTGCTAGGCAGGTAAACAATAAAGTGAAGACTTTTCACTTCTGTAGGACAAAACAGAGACAATTCCCCACTCCGCCCTGGATGCTTTAGGACCCAGGAGGGTTTTCTCATCTCAGATTGCCTGATCTGATACTGATTCAAATAGAGAAAGAGTAAAGTCCCTGGAGTCTCTTGCTGGTATATAGTAGGTGCTCAATAATTTAAAAGAGAAAAAATGAACTTCAAGATTCCATGAAACTAAACATGGTACATTCTGGAACTTTTCCTTCCATTCCCTCTGCTGTCTCCCTCATAGCTTATAGATTCTAGTTTTTATTTATCTGCAGTGCTGACATACATCAGAAGTCACAGATTTGACTTTTTGGAGGTGTTGAGGAGGGTGAACATGCAAATCAGCATCTACTCATTTGTAAGTGTGCACCTGTTTCTGGACTGTTGTGGAGATTATATGAAATGATAGGTAAAAATATGTTGGATTGGTACCTGCCATGTAGGAACCAATGGCAAGCCCTCCCAGAGCCTAGCCATTATTTTTTATCCTTTGGGAAAATGAGTATTATAAAGATGCCATACCTTGACAAATTAATTTTTAGATTTAACAAAGTTCCTAGTGGGATTTGAAGTAGAAGGAGATAAATCAATAAAATTATTAAATTAATTCAAAGAATTAAAACAAATAATTGAGAACATTGTAAAAAAAGAAAAAAAAATTCAGGGGAGTACATGTTATAAAGCAAGACTAATAAAATAGCAGCAGTAAAAGAAGAATTACAGGAAAAGTAGCAAATTGAATATATCGTCTTTCAGCAGACCTAGTATATCTTCTTTTGCAATAAGGAAGTATCACATAGCAAATGGTGCTTAAAATAATTACTTGGAAATGTCTTGGTGCTTTTCTTTGTTCATTTACTCTGTGGCAAACACTACATAAAGTCTCACTTCTCCACTGCTGTCAGTAGTCCTATTCAGCTTGCAGGTGAGAAGGTGGGTACTTTCTTTGCTATTAGAGGTCCCATTTGAGTTTGCTCCCAATTAGTCCTTTATAGGTGACATCGTTTTAGTTAATACTCAGCTGGCACCATGAACCATAATAAGTGTGAAATGAATTGGTGATTTTGATGTAAAACCTGAAGCCAAAACAAGCTATGAAAATACAGGTGACTAATTGATCTCAGGTATGTAAAGGGTTTTTAAGCACAAAAGAAAGGGATAGGACAATTGACAGTTTATGTTAAGTAAAAATAAATTCGTTTTTATAGTTTTATAGGCAAAAAAGTCATCAAAAAACACAGGCTATCAATACATTGACAAAAAATCATCAAAAAACAAAGGTAATTGATAAATTGGGGGGAAATATAAATTGGGAGAAATAACAGACATACAACCACTGTTCTAAATGAATAAGGATATATTCGAGGCTAGTTATAAAATCCTCAATGTACCAGTAGAAAAATGGGCAACAGGTATTAACAATTAAGAAACAAAAGAAGCCATACAATGGACAATACAGATGTGAAAAGTTACTTAGTAGGAACCAAATACATACAAATTAAAATGATTTTTTAACTACTAGTTACTAAAGATTGTAAAATTTCATCATGTAGATGAGATATGCTGTGGTCTAATGCTCAGCAGGCCAAAACACAACAGGAATAGACTCTCTAAAAACAATTTCATAATAGGTTATCACCATATTTTAAAAAATATTCTTAATATTTGAGCCAGTGCTCACTTTTTGAGAAACCAACTTCAAAGAACTAATTACATTTCAGGACAAAGATTTTCTTATAAAATGAAAATTAAGCTGGATGTGATTTGGGTGCTTATATACAGAGCAAATGATAAATGATTTTTATCCATTCATAGGTGAAATATTATATTTCTCCTAAAATATTGTTTTCAAATAATTTTGGAAAACTATTATAAGATAAAGTTAACATAACAATGTGCAACATGATTTACATTATGAAACTTAATTACAGAGAAAGAATAGGTAAGAGATGGAATCATTTTAATTTTCTTTTCATATTTATTTTCTGAAAATTCAACAAGAAACATGTCTTCATAATTCAAAAAGGTATTCCTTTTTTGTGATTTTACTTTTTCTAACTCACAAACTTTAAGATATAAAAGCTATGCAAGGGAGAGGAGCCAAGATGGCGGTCTGTAGCCAGCTTTCCTCAGAGGCTCCCATCCAGAAGGAGAGTTAAAGGACAGAATCTTAGCAAGAAAGCCCATGGTTTGGATCTGAGCCAGAAGAGAAGGTCGGAGAATGCACATTAATCCAGCTGGGTTGACCTGCAGCCCCAAGGACACAAACAAAAGGTTCAGAGCACATCACCAAGCAGATGGGAGATCCCTCCCCCTTGAGAGCGGCTTGCAGTATACTCCACACCTCCATACAAACAAGTGAGCAAAGTTCAGATGGCCTCCCACTCTACCCCACGAGAGAGACCCTCCAAAAACCAGACCTCCTTCCCCTACTAGGGTGCCACAGCACTCTCTCGCCAGGCATAAAACTGTATAAAACTGTATATATTCTCTACCTGCAAGTTTGAGCTCCTGGCATTCCCCCTCCACTCTCACCCAAAGGTATGGAGGCCTGTTCCCCAGAGTCCAGATTCTTGGACATTTTCTCGAGGGTTGTGGATGGGGCGCAGACTGTTGCTGATCTATGCTGATTTTTCTGACTCGGGATTGGTGAGAGGAAAGTGAGCCGAGAGGAGGCCAAGCTGGAAAGAAGGTCCCCTGGGGCACGAAATGGCAGCCACAGTGGGAACAATGGAAGGAGGGCTCGCACCCCTGGGGATGTTTTGAGGAGACACTCCCAGTCTCTCTGGGTGGCCAGGGGAAGCGGGTGGCATCTCCGGCAACCACCGGTAGAGCAGACTGGCAACCAAGGCACGTGAAGGATATGCCTGAGGTGGTACCAGCAGGAAGGAGTGCATGGATTAGAATACGTGTAGGTCAGCTGACTCCAAGGATAGAGGCTGCTTTGCCTAGCTTCAGACGCACCTGGCCCTCAGGGACTGAAAGCTGAGACAAAGGGCTGGAATTCACAGACTGAGTCAGACCTATTTGCAGCCCAACGTCTGATCAGGGGAAAATAGCTGTGACAGAAACAAATTCTGTGAAATTGTTCTGTTCTATCAGCAACATCAATCAGGGACAGGGCCGGAACTGAGTGAATCACCCCAGCCCCTATCAAGTACCCAGGTTGTCAGGCCTCACCTCCCCCTGCCAAACAGTGAAGGGAGTGGCAGACTGGCTGAGGGGCCACACACCTCACTGTGACACAGGCAGGTGCAAACCTCTGGAGCATCTTCTCATTGGAGGAAACTGGATCACAGCCCTGTGGGATTACCACCAACTGGGTGTGACAGAGGGGCAAGGTGGGGAAGGTGACATCAACTACTTGCTGGGGGGGCCCTCCTGAGCTCACAGAGCACTGGAGTGAGTTATACTAGAGCTTTCAGCAGATCCCTGCTATTTAGTTGCCAGAGACATTTTAACTCTTCCACTTGAGACTGGTGCTGGCTGGGATAATTGATTGGGACCTCTTCAACTGGGCCAATCACCCAAGGACTTTCCAAAGTGGGACCCTGGGCCTGTGGTAGTGGGAAGGTTTGATTTTGCTTTTCAATTGTTGCCTGTGGGGAGCAGGATGACTTAACTGCTGGTATTTCTTCACAGCTCAGATTTAAGTCCAGAGTAACTGATTCTCTAGGGTAAGACAAAGGCCAGCTGAAAATAAGACAGAGCCACTTAACCCCACCACACCAAGAAGGTCCCCAGTTTCGCAAGCAGTAGCACTGTACGGGTCCTTGGCAAAACTCTAGGGGAAAAGGTACAGACACCAGTCCCAGCTTTCAAGCAAAGGACTGGTCAACCACTAGTCCTAGAACTCCCAGCCCAAATTGTCCTTATCTACTCATCCAGCCAAATGGTGTAAAATTAATCACAGGGTGGAATCAATGGAAAAGCTCTGGAAACATGAACAACCAGAGTAGATCAACACCCCCAAGGAACAATTTGGCAGACACAAATGATGATCCTATGCGTAAACAGATGGCTGAGATGTCAGAAATCGAATTCAGAATTTGGATTGCAAACAAGATTAATAAAATAGAGGAAAAGTTGGATTTAGAAATTCGGGGTGCATTTCAAAAATTGTCTCAAGAAGTCAAGAAATTCAAAGACCAAATGACCAAAGATTTTGACGCACTGAGACAAGAAGTTGCAGCCCTCAAAGAACTGACAAACACGGTAGCATCCCTCAGCAACAGAATGGAGCAAGCAGAAGAAAGGATTTCTGACATTGAAGACAAAGCTTTGGAACACTACCAAACCTACAAAGAGGAAGACAAATAGAAGGCAAAAATGGATCATTCTCTCAGACAGCTCTGGGATAACTCAAAGAAAACCAATATTCACCTTATAGGGATACCTGAAAGTGATGAAGCGGCTTCACAAGACACAGAGGCTCTTATTCATGAGATTACGAAAGAGAATTTTCCAGACATGCCAAAAGATTCTGAAATTCAGACAGCAGACAGTTTCAGAACCCCAGCACGACTCAACCCAAATAAGACATCCCCCAGGCACATCATAATTAAGTTTACTAAAGTTAATATGAAGGAGAAAATTTTGAAAGTAACCAGACGAAAGAAATCTATAACCCACAAGAAGAATATTAGAATATTAGAATAACTGCAGATCTCTCTGATCAAACCTTTCAAGCTAGAAGAGAACACTCATCAACTTTTAATCTCCTAAAACAAAAGAACTTTCAACCCAGGATCTTGTATCCAGCTAAACTGAGTTTCATTTATGATGGAGAAATTACCTATGTTAATGACATCCACATGTTGAAGAAATTTGCCATAACTAAACTAGCTCTCCAGGATATTCTCAGACCTATTCTCCACAATGACCAGTGTAATCCTCCAACGCACCTCAGTGTATAAGAAAAACTCTAATAGACATGAGTAGCATGATTTCCTCCAGCTCCATAGTAGTTGGAGATTTTAATACTCTTTTAACAGTGTTGGATGGATCCTCCAAAAAGAAGCTAAGTAAAGAAATTTTAGATTTAAACTTAACCATTCAACAACTGGATTTAACAGACATCTACAGAACATTTCATCCTAATAAAATTAAATACACATTCTTCTCATCAGCCCATGGAACATACTCCAAAACTGATCACATCTTAGGTCATATGTTTAACCTCAGCAAATTTAAAAGAATAGAAATTATTCCTTGCAGCTTCTTGGACCACCATGGAATAAAAGTTACACTCAACCATAACAGGAATTTGCATACTCAAACAAAAACATGGAAGCTAAATAACCTTATGCTGAAGGATAGATGGGTCATAGACAAGATTAAGAAAGAAATCACAAAATTTTTGGAAAAAAACGACAATGAAGACACAAATTATCAAAACCTCTGGGATACTGCAAAGGCAGTCCTAAGAGAGAAATTTATAGCACTGCAAGCCTTCCTCAAAAGAACAGAAAGAAAGGAAGTTAGCAACTTAATGGGACATCTCAAGC
>CAUYRH010160734.1:0-15790 GCA_963574655.1 Perodicticus potto
GCGCCTGTAGTCCCAGCTACTTGGGAGGCAGAGGCAAGAGACTCGCTTGAGCCCAGGAATTGGGGGTTGTTGTGAGCTGTGATGCCACAGCCCTCTATCCAGGGTGACAGCTTGAGGCTCTGTCTCAAAAAAAAAAAAAAAGAAAAGAAATGAAAAATTTAGTTCCTTAGTCACACCAGTCACATTCCAAGTGCTCACTAGCTGCATGTGCCCAGTGGCAACTGTACTGGACAGCACAGACAGAAGACTTTTCCATCATCACAGAAAATTCTACTGGACAGCAGTCCCCTAGAGCAGTGTTTTTCAACCATTTTTATCTCATGGAACACTTAGACCTATAGTTAAATTTCCATGGCACACTTAAATTACGTTGATCTAAAAGAAGATTAAGAAAAAGAATGTATTTACTGTGCTTTGAACTTCTGAAAATAATTTAATTAATGATTTTTAAAAATTTCTGTGGCACACCAAAGATCCTCTCATGGCACACTCTTGTGTTGTGGCACACTGGTTGAAAATCACTGTTCTAGAGGCTTGTAGCTCAGTGGTTAGGGTGCTGGCAACATGTACTGGGGCTGGTGTATTTGAACCCAGCCTGGGCCTGCTAAACAACGATGACAACTGCAACAACAACAAAAAATAGCCGGACTTTGTGACTGGTGCCTATAGTCCCAGCTACTTGGGAGGCTGAGGCAAGAGAATCGCTTAAACCCAAGAGTTGGAGGTTGCTGTGAGCCATGACGCCACAGCACTCTACTGAGAGGGACATAGTAAGACTGTCTCAAAAAAAAAAAAAAAAGAAAATCATTGTTCTAGAGCAGCGGTTCTCAACTTATGGGTCATGACCCACAGGAGCTGTATTAAAGGACTATGGCATTAGGAAGGTTGAGAACCACTGTAATCTAGAGAATCTCACACTGACAGGTCAGTGCTCCAGCCTGCAACTAACACACATCATTCTTTTTTGAAACTTGCATGAAGGCCAGGAAGTGCATTGCAACTATGTGGTGAGGAAACCCAGAAATATTTAGGGAACAGCATAAAGATCCCCTAAATAGGGTCAGTGTGAGGTCAGACAGCAGGAGGGGAGATCCAGTGGACAGGTTGAGAAAGGAGAGCTTAAGAGACAAGCCAAGGCAGGCAGAAAACATCTTGGGGGCCTTCTTGGTCTGTGGGTGGGGGAGGCATATGTGTTCGGTGACATGCTTTCCAGCCCCAGGCATTGCTCCTGCCCAGAATAAATGCCCTAAGGAAGGTGGTACCTAGGGGCTGCATGCCTGGCAGAGGAAGGGGTTAGGGAGATAGCCGGAGGGATTCAGGTGGAACTTATACGCCAACTTCACCCTTCGTCAGGAACCCTGAAAAGCTGAGGATTGGATGCTTTCTTGGTAGAGCAAGGCACAAGGCCACCGATGTGTGTTATGAGGTTGTCACTGTCCCCTGTTTCAAGACGGGCATGCTGAGATGATGTCTAAAGGACCCTGCTCCCCTGGAACCAGAAACCAGGCCTGGCTCCCCCCCACACACACACACAAAACCCCTCCCTGTGCCTTTCCTGTTCCCTTCGGTTAAATAGATCAGAAGGAAAAAGTCTGTTTGATTTTAATCTCAATGCAGGACACTGGAGATTACATTTTCCACGGAAAATGTCAGCCGTTGCCTAAAATAGGACTTTGGAGAAAATGCTAGAAAGTGTATTTTTAGGTTATATATTTCCCTCCTGGATTCCTGCAGTCTAGTGGACCATTTGATACTATCTCTGGTTCAGATGCCAGATGTAGACCCCAAACCTTCTAAATAGGTGGTTTAGGGAGAGGGCTCCCACAGGAAAAAAATGATTGCTGGCCAAAGACAGGTGGAAAGATGCAAGGACCTGTTTCTAGTGTCAGGAAGAAGGAGGAGGAAGTGAACCAGTCAGGACAGTGGCCTCAAATTCCATATTGCTAACAAGCTCCTAGGAGGAGCTGATGCTACGGGCCTGGAGACTGTCCTCTGAGCAGCAAGGGGCAGAAGAAGGGCTCAGCTAAACCGTGGCCCCAGAGCAGGGGGGTCTGCCCAAGTCCACCCTCTAGGGCCACGAGACACACTTCCTTGCTGTGTGGCCTCGCCCAAGCCCCTTCTCCACTCTGAGCCTCAGTTCCCCACTCAAACGGGGCTTAAATCCCATCCCACCTCCCTTTCGGGCTGTTGGGATGATTCAGAGACTTAAGGTATGGGAGGCAGCCAGTTCTGCCTGGTACAAAAGGTGCTTCAGCAAGGAGGAGGTGAAAAATCAGCATGAAAGGGAGATAGGTGCTGTTCCTCAGGCTTGTGTGGGACTGGGGCTGGGCATGTGGGTGGAGCTGGGGGGCTCCCCACGCCTGGGGTACTGGCACTGGTGGGGCAGGGCTCAGAGGGCTGGCTCAGCTGCAGACCTCGTCCAGGTGGTCTCCAAGGAGCAGGGATGTCAGAGTCAGGATAAGCAGAGAGAGCCTGAGCCCATGTTCTAGGTCTGAGGAAGGGGCTGCCATGTGGGGGAGACACTGAACAGGACTGGACAGCCGTGAAAACTATTGGCTCACAGTCCTTTCTCTTCTCCAGGCCTTAGTTTCCCCTCTGTGAAATGGGGAAGGGCTGGACCAGGAGGGATGGAGGGGCTTGGCTCTGCTCTTATCCCAAGGCGAGCCAAGCTGTTGAAGGTCTTCCTCAGCCTGGGTGGGCGGGGGTGGGGGGTGGAGGTGAGGAGTGGAAGCATTTGGGCTCAAATCATCCATTCTGTGATCCCAGAGAGCCTGGAGTTAGCTCCAGTCCTTGTAGGGGCAGGTACAGTGGGAGGGGCAGACCCTCCAAGGCTCCCCCATAACCCAGTCATCTCTTCTCTCCTCATGGCTCCTGTGGCTGCCTGGATCTGCAGAACTCCCGGCAGAGGAAGGTGAGGCTGGGGCAGGGGCAGGCTGCCGAGCTGTGGACAGCCCTTCCTGGAAGAGTGAGGCTTTCCTGAGCCCCTCAAGCATTGGGACCCTGGACCCTTCCTCTTCCACCTGCTGGAGAGAATGGGCCAAGAGGTCTCTGAGGCTGTCTGGGCTCTGAATGGGGACAGTTGGTGGGTCAGGGGCCCAGCCTCACTCGGTGCCCCTGTTCCCAGGGAAGTCCCTGTGGGAGCTTGTGCTGGAACAGTTTGAGGACCTCTTGGTGCGCATCCTCCTGCTGGCCGCCCTGGTCTCCTTCGTAAGTAGGGCCCTTTCCACTATCCAGTGTACTGGGGAGCCTGGGAGGGAGAGCCAGGCAGAGGTAGCACTCAGAGGCCAGGCTGTCCTCCCAGCTGAGGGCATCTCGGGCCTGCTCCCTGGCCTCCCCTGGCCTGCTTAGACCTCCACTTCCTCCCCTGCCTGAGCCCTGACAGCCCCCAGCCTGGACTCCCAGCTCCTAACCGACCCCTCCAACCCCTTTTCCCTGGGTGTCAGAGTGAGCTTCCAAACCGCAAGGCTGACCCTCCACCCCCAGCCCCTTAGCCCAAGGTTTCTCTTCTTCAGCACTGTTGAGATTTTGGACCAGATAATTCTTTGTTGGGGTATGGTGGGGGGCTGCCCTACGCATTGTAGGATGTTAGCAGCCCCCTTGTTCTCTGCCTACCAGATGCCAGTCCCACCCCCGAGTTGTGACAATCAAAAAATGTCTTCAGACATTGCCAGATGTCACAGGGGGGCAAAGTTGACCTGGTTGAGTGCCACTGCCTTTACCCTTCCGTGGTTCACAGTGCTCTTGGGACAGACCTCAGAGCTTGAGCCTTTATTAGCCTTCTCGAGGCTGCTGCTTCCTTTTGCTTTTCCCCCATCCCTGCCACCCCCAAACCCTCCTGGACCCTCAGGACTATGTGGCCTCAGAGGAGGTTGGGGAACCAGATGTGGTTATCTTCGATGGCTGAGCAGCAGGGCTGGACCCGGCCACCCTGAAGGACGGGATTCCTGTACCCCTCCCCCCGCCCCCCGCAGGGCCTGGGAGGAGGTGATACCTTGAGGGCCTGCAGTGTGGAGCAGCAGGGAATGGGGTCAGGGAGGGGGCCCTAGCTCTTCCTCCTGGCCAGCATCCTGTGAAGCCGGGGGACTCATACAAGAAACTACCCACACAGATGTCTAAAATGTCCGAACCAAAAGGGTGATTATGCCCATCACAGGACAGATGGACCCCCATGGAGGAGGGTAACAAGTATTCACTTGCGCGGGGAAGTGGCAATGGGACTTGAGCCAGGTCTCCAGCTTCCCAGGCGAGGCTCTGTGGCTGGAATGATGCTCCTCTGGCCAGTGGACCTGGAGCACGAGCATGCATCAGTATCACCTAGCTGGTTAAACACACATTGCTGTGCCCACCCCAGGATGTCGGTCTTAGGGGGTCTGGGATGGGCCCCAAGAACTGTATTCCTCACAAGTTCCCAGATGACACTGCTGCTGGTCTAGGCAGTGAGGTGGCCGGCAGCTGCACACCTGCCCCACACCCTCAGGTTGGCCTGGTGGGATGGGGGCTGTTGGAGGTCCCTATTGTGGAGGGGGACATCCTATGCTGAGGCCTTCTAGAGGAGTAGTCCTCTCCAAGCCCAGGGCTCTCCAGGGTGTCTGCCGCAAAGCTGGGAGCAGACAGGAGATCCAGGATGCAAAGAAAAGGAGAGCAGGTCCTGGTCCCCAGCAGAGTCTGGACTCACCCGCTCTGATCTTGCAGGTCCTGGCCTGTTTCGAGGAGGGCGAGGAGACCATGACTGCCTTCGTGGAGCCCCTGGTCATCATGCTGATCCTCGTGGCCAATGCCATTGTGGGCGTGTGGCAGGTGGGAGGCACTGTGCTATGGTTGGGCCCTGGGTCTCCTGGCTGCTACATGTGCCTTCTACCTGGTACTGGAATCCAGAGGGTCTTTCTGCCTCCAGCTCCATCCCAGGCCTCATGAGTGTCCCTTGGAGGGGGTAGGCTGCAGGGTACAGGAGCATCAGGGAGAGCAGGGACAGACTGCCTGCTGCCTCTGCTCTGCAGGAACGCAATGCCGAGAGTGCCATTGAGGCCTTGAAGGAGTACGAGCCTGAGATGGGCAAGGTGATCCGCTCAGATCGCAAGGGTGTGCAGCGGATCCACGCCCGGGACATCGTCCCTGGAGACATTGTTGAGGTGGCAGGTACTCCGGGGCCCTCCTTTCAGTATGCGAGGCTGGGGACCTCATCCCTCTCTGTGCCTCCATGTTTCCAGCTATGTATGGTGGCTGCCAGAAGGATGAGGCTGTGAGCCAGAGTGGCAGGCATCCCCCTGAGAGATCACAGCTCAGTTGCCTGCCTTCCACCCCCAGCCTTGCTTCCTGGGAGCCCTCCTGGCCTTCCCCAGGACATGGTCCCCAAAGCCTCCCTCAGCCAAGCCATTCTCCCTGCACAGTGGGGGACCAAGTGCCTGCTGACCTCCGCCTCATCGAGATCAAGTCGACCACACTGAGAGTGGATCAATCCATCCTGACAGGTGAGGCCCAGAGGCCAGGGACCAGGGTAGGGATGAGGGCAGGGGCTAGGTGTGTCCGTGTGGGGCTTCTCACGTCTGATTCCATGACCAGGTGAATCTGTGTCCGTGACTAAACACACAATTGCCATCCCAGACCCCAGAGCTGTGAACCAGGACAAGAAGAACATGCTGTTTTCTGTAAGTCCTTAGCATTCTTGGGGCTTTGCCCAAACTATGATAATAAAAATAACAACATTAATATGAATCAGTTAAGGCCAGGTGCTATGGCTCATACCTATAATCCTAGCACTCTGGGAGTGTCAGGAGTTTGAGACCAGCCTGAGCAAGAAAGAGAAAGTCACCACTAAAAAGAGAAAGTTAGCCGGGCATTGTGGCAGGCGCCTATAGTCCCAGCTACTTAGGAGGCTGAGGCTGGAGGACTGCTGAAGCCAGGAATGTGAGGTTGCTGTGAGCAAGGCTGACTCCACGGCACTCTAGCCTGGGCAACAGAGTGAGACTCTGCCTCAACAAATAATAAATAAATAAAAAGATATAAGTTAAAGTCCTGTTGGAAAGAAGCTCATCAGTTATTAACAATGCATGCAATTTTATAGTAATAATAATAGCTTGTATTTACTGAGTGCAGTGTACCTGGTGCACTGTTTTAAGTTCTTTACACATAATAGTTTAATCCTCACTTTATTCTCCAATAAGGAAGCAGGCACAGAGAGGTTAAGTAAGTTGCCCAGGGTCACACAGCCAGTAAGTGGCAGAGTTGAGATGTGAACTCAGACATCTTCAAAGATTTTTTTCTTACATACTGGGATACCCTGCCTTAACCTGGAGAGGGGCAGAGATTGCTTACAACCACACAACAGAAAACCCTTTAGACAGGAAAAGGGTTACAAAAGTGGTGGAGTTCATTTCTCAGATGGGCATGATGTCCTGGCTTGTCTGAGGGAGAGCAGTGGTTTCAGCTTTGGTGGGAGAGACCTGCCACTGTGATCTTAGGAAGAATTAGCAAGTAATTCTCACATTTCCTAGCAATAGGCTGAACCAGCACCAGGCTTGAGGACACAAAGGAGGGACAGGCCAGTTGAATAGAGGCCAAAGACACCAAGTTATAAGGGGCTAGAGAAATTCCTGGAAGTGAAGAGAAATGGAGAAAGTGATATTCACTCAGAGCTGCCTAGTTTGCATGAAGAATCTGGGTAAACTGCTTTGGGTGAGAAGGGAGGCTCTGGGAGGCATGCCCAAGCATCAGCAGCTGTCACTAGGCAGTCTTCTGAGGAGAGTGATCTGGCTAACCTCTGTACATGGGAGGCCAGCGGGGCATTGCTCCGGGCAGAAGCAGAGAGGCGGGTCCGCCACCAGTGCCTGCCCTCCAGGACATCATTGTTCGGGGTCTACCACCAGTGCCTTGCCACCAGCACATCCATTTGAAAGGACATCAAGTTATAGCCTCCTTGGAGTAACTGTGGCTTGAGCCTCTGCTGGACCATTTTGTAAAAAAGGACACTGAGACATAAAGCTAGCTGTCCTTCATACCAGGACTTGGGGATTTTACCAGGGTCTTGGAAATAGATGAGCTAAGGCTCCAGTTTTCTGGATATTTCTGTGAATGTTTATGGACTGTTTTCTTAGGTCCATGGAGTGTGGCTTTAGTGGTTATTTGTGAATCACATTTTGATGGGTTGGTGTCTGTGCTGTGCTGGTTGATCTTACGGCCAGTATCAGCCCTGGTGCGTCTGTGCCAGGCCTTTTGCTAGGCCCTGGGGACATAGTGATGAACCAAATCCTTGTCTTCCTAGAACTGACGCTGTCATGGAAAGGCAGCAGTGAAATAAACACATAGCTGCATAAGTCTGAGAGCACTAGTGACACAGAAAAGGAAAGCCAAGTAGAAGTTTAAGTGCCCTATTTTGGCCTGAAGGAACCAGAGTTCTGGGCCCCAGTAGGTGCTGAGCAGCCCTTCCCTTGTCCCTACCTTGCCCAGGGCACCAATATTGCATCGGGCAAGGCAGTGGGTGTGGCAGTGGCCACTGGCCTATACACAGAGCTGGGCAAGATCCGCAGCCAGATGGCAGCGGTGGAGCCAGAGCGGACGCCGTTGCAGCGTAAGATGGACGAATTTGGGAGGCAGCTGTCCCATGCCATTTCCGTGATCTGTGTGGCTGTGTGGGTCATCAACATCAACCACTTTGCCGACCCAGCCCACGGTGGCTCATGGCTACGTGGTGCTGTCTACTACTTCAAGATCGCCGTGGCCCTGGCTGTGGCTGCCATCCCCGAGGGTCTCCCTGCTGTCATCACTACATGCCTGGCTTTGGGCACAAGACGTATGGCACGCAAGAATGCCATCGTGCGGAGCCTGCCTTCTGTGGAGACCCTGGGCTGCACCTCGGTCATCTGCTCTGACAAGACAGGCACGCTCACCACCAATCAGATGTCTGTCTGCCGGGTGAGTGGCTGCAGCCCCCATGGCATTGCTGTGTGATGCTGGGCAAGCTGGGCTCCCTGTCTGGGTTTCTCCCCAACCTTTTTGGAGATAGATGGAGGAGAGTTGTCACAGGGAGGGGGCAGGTCCAGGTTTTCATGGGCCAGGCTGAAGCAGACAATGCCTGGCTTGACACAAGTCACTGGGGCCGGAGCGTCACTGTGGAGCCCTGGCCAGGTTGCTGACAGTCTGTGAACCTCAGTTTCCTCCTCTGGAGCCTGAGTGGATGAGCCCTGCCAGGTAGCCAAAGAGGAAGCCCAGCTGGGCCTAGACCCAGTTCCATCCTGCTGTCACGACTCTGTTGCAATTGATGCCTGTCACCAGATATGCCGGCTCCAGTGACCTGGGAAGGGCCAGAGCAGGAATTATTCATCCCCTGGCACTCAATCCCATATCCTGGACCCACTACCCACATGCTCCAGGAATTCTGGCTGGGACTGCAGCAGGCCCGTGGGGCAGAGGGCTTTTCCTGACCCAGCAGAGAATGGGTGAGGAGATGGAGAAGGCTCTGGGTTTCCTATCCTTTCCAGGTGCCCCATCGCTTCTCTCCTACCCCTGCCCCCACAGCCTGCCCACTGGACTTGGACCCAGCCTCTGAATTCTGAGACCATAAGGCCCTGTAGAAACCCAACAGAGGCTCATTTGAGGGGCTCTAGCAAGCTTTCTGCACCCACCCGTGACCTGCTAAAATCCATAGTAGAATTTTATTTAAACAGTGTTCTTTGATTAAAATAAAGACTTAAGCCAGACACAGAGGTTGATGCTTGTAGTCCTGGCTACTTGGAGTGATGAGGTAGGGGGTGGAGGGATCACTTGTGCCCAGGAGTTCAAATCCAGCCTGGGCAACATAGCTAGACAAAATATCTAAAAAAGATAAAATTTACAATAAAAAAAGTGAAGGTTGGCGCCCATATCACAGGGGTTACAGTGATGGCCACATGTATCGTGGCTGATGGGTTTGAACCCGGCCTGGGCCAGCTAAACAACAATGACAACTGCAACCAAAAGTAGCTGGTGTTGTGGCGGGCACCTGTAGCTGTAGTCCCAGCTACTTGGGAAGCTGAGGCAAGAGAATTGCTTAAGCCCAAGAGTTTGAGGTTGCTGTGAACTGTGACGCCACGGCACTCTTCTGAGGGCGATATAGTGAGACTCTGTCTCTAAAAAGTACAATAAAATAAAAAAATAAAAAAGGAAAGGTTTTAAAAGCAGAGTACGAAGAAGTCATAGAGGCCTTACATGCTGGATAATGGAAT
Source organism: Perodicticus potto (assembly GCA_963574655.1). Classification (NCBI taxonomy): domain Eukaryota; kingdom Metazoa; phylum Chordata; class Mammalia; order Primates; family Lorisidae; genus Perodicticus; species Perodicticus potto. The sequence goes on from CAUYRH010160734.1 coordinate 9,198, forward strand.
ATGTTCACTGGAGGACTTCCCCCAGGAGCAAGGAGAATAGCATTTTCTAGGAAGCAAGAACTGGCTCCTTAGCAAAACAAGTAAATGGGCTGCCTTGGCCGGGGTGAGCCCCTTGTCCTTGAGGTGCACAGGAGAAGGGCTGGGTGACTCAGCAGGCCTAGAGGGCAGGGGCTTACTCTCTGGGGATATCTCTTGACTGGAAGATTGCACCTCTGAGAGGGGTGCAGGTTTCTTCCCTTGAAGGCCAGGAACTCATCTTCTTGAAGAAGGAGAGGCAGATAGACTTTGATCTTTCTTTCTCCCCTTGGTCCAAATAGAGAATCTGAGGCTTGGCCAGGTGTTACAGTGACCTGGGCAGGAACCCAGGCTTCCTGCCCAGCTCAGAGCTCCCTCAAGCTGGCAGCTGCCCCCAGAGCATTGAAGAATTAGCCTTAAATCCCCTGGGAGTCCACTGCAAACGGATAAACCAGAACTGGACACAAGTGACCAGAGCAGGCAGTCCCCACCCACCTCAGCCTGGACCCTGTACTCTGCTTCCCTTCTGGAGGGGGCCCGCAGGACCCAATCTTGGGGTCAGGCTTTATTCAAACTGACAGCCCAGGGAGGAGGGAGGCAACCGGGTCGACCTGAGCATGCCCTTGCGCTCCCCAGATGTTCGTGGTAGCCGAAGCGGAAGCAGACTCCTGCCGTTTGCACGAGTTCACCATCTCTGGTACCACGTATGCCCCAGAGGGCGAAGTGTGAGTGCAGGCGAGGGGGCGGGGCTGTGCGGGGGGCGGGGCCATGTGTGACAGCGGAGGTGCTGGAGAGGCCTGAGGGCGGGGCGGAGAGGCTGAGCCCCTCCCAGGGCGGGGCCCGGGCTCTTGTATTGACTGCCCTGGGCTCTACAGGCGGCAGGGGGAGCAGCCTGTGCGCTGTGGGCAGTTCGATGGACTGGTGGAGCTGGCTACCATCTGCGCCCTGTGCAATGACTCGGCGCTGGACTACAATGAGGTAGGCTGCACTCCGTTTCGTGACCTTTCTAGTATCCAGGCGCTCAGGACAGAACTTTTCTTCACTCTCAAAGCTCCCAGGGTTGTTGGTGGTCCTTGCCCTTGGGAGTCCCATACCCCAGGAGAATGGTCACCTAGGCACACTCCACACTGCCACCCATTTCTACTCTTCCAGCTGGTTTCAGAACCCTGCCTTTCAGGCTTGTGGGCTATAGGGGACTGCAGTGCGAGGGCCAGGTCTGCCTGAGGGAAGAGATTGGAGGGCAAGACTAGGGAGAATGTTTAAAGCTGAAGTTACAGCTCAGAATGGGCCCACAGTCTACGGAAACCTGATGTGATTTGGGCATTGAATGCCCTTCACGTGGCTGGAGCATTGGAATGGAGTCTGTTGCCTGAGGGCTTGGCCAGACCAAGTCTGAGGGCAACAGAGGGCCATCAAAGGGTTTGAGCAAGAGAGTAATACAGTCAGATTTGCAAAGGATCAGGCAGGCTTCTGGGTGGAGAATAAACAGACAGGACAAGGCAGGACCCAGGCAGCCCTGTGTGGTTGTCCAGGCCAGAGAGATGCTGACTGAGCCCCACCTGGGGCCTTGGGGGAAGGGAAGAAGTCAGGGATTAGAGAGATTTAGGAGCTAAAAATTCTGGGACTTGGTGACTGATTAGGTGAAAGGGGCAAGAGGGCTGGGTAGCTCCTGGTTGCTGTTCCAGCTGGGAGTGACAAACATGGGGACAAGAGGAGGTAGTCCAAGGGGTCCTGGGGAACAAAGTTTAGTAGACCACAGTTGGACGTGTGGGTTTGGAGTTCAGGAGAGAGGTCTTGGCCTGGGCGCTGGTAGTCACGAGGACATGAAAGCAGATGGAGGCAGAAGACATGTGGGCCTTCAAGAAGAGCAGGAGGGGCTCGGGGCCTGTGGCTGAACGGGCTAAGGTGCCAGCCACGTACACCTGAGCTGGCAGGTTCGAATCCAGCCTGGGCCCGCCAAACAACAATTGACAGCTACAACCAAAAAATGGCCGGGCGTTGTGGAGGTCCCTGTAGTCCCAGCTACTTGGGAGGCGGAGACAGGAGACTCGCTTGAGCCCAGGAATTGGAGGTTGCTGTGAGCTGTGATGCAACGGCACTCTATCCAGGGTGACAGCTTGAGGCTCTGTCTCAAAAAAAAAAAAAAAAAGAGCAGGAGGGAGGAAAAGAGCGGGGCCAGACCTGAGGACCTGGTGAAGGTGGCTCAGAAGGGGTGACCACAAAGGGTGGTGGAGGGCAGCATTGGCCCCAGGGATTGAGGTAAGGGGTGAATGTTGGTGTCAGACACCACCCCAACCTGAGGTCATTTGGGCTGGGAATGGCTCGAAGGCCTGTACAAAGGAGGTTACAAGGAGCTCCTGGGGACAAGGAGTGAGAGAAGATGGAGAGACCGGCTGGGGACCACCTGACCCTTACACTCTACCCCTGGTCTTGCCAGGCTAAGGGCGTATATGAGAAGGTGGGAGAGGCCACAGAGACGGCTCTGACTTGCCTGGTGGAGAAGATGAATGTGTTTGACACTGACCTGCAGATCTTGTCCCGGGTGGAGCGAGCTGGCGCCTGCAATGCAGTGAGCAGGGCTGGGGGGCTCAGAGGCTTCTGGAGAAGGAGAGAGGAGAGCAAAGTCCTGAGAAGCTTCTGGGAGGGGGAAGGACCTCAAACCCCTAGTGACACTTTGCTAGGTAGCAAAAAGCAGAAAAGGCCAAGTGTGGACAGGGACTCAAAGTTGAGGTACATACGTATGCCCAGGTAACTCACTGGTGACATGGGGGGAGACAAGGAAGGTGGAGGCCACGAATGCCAATGATGGGGGAGTACAGATATCCTACCACAGAGGACAGGAGTCTCTTCTGAGGGCCTAGTGGCTGGTGAGAAAGCGAGCAGGGGTTACCAGCTCTGTCCCTATGCTCTGACTTGCTTGGACCCCACAGGTCATCAAGCAGCTGATGCGGAAGGAGTTTACTCTCGAGTTCTCCCGAGACCGGAAGTCCATGTCGGTGTACTGCACTCCCACTCGCCCTGACCCCGCAGGCCCGGGCAGCAAGATGTTTGTGAAGGTGGGGGCCTGCCTGTTTAGCTTGGGCCCCCTGCATATCCCAGGGTCCTGGGGAACCTGATCTCAGTCCTTTGAAGCACCAGAGCCTTGAGCTGTGGGAGACTAAGGGAGGTGTAAGGCCCATTTTCAAAGTGATGAATCCAGGAGGGGGGTGTTCAGCATGCTGCAGGGACCTGGGAGCTGGATCCAGGCTCAGTGGAGATAAGCCAGACCCAGGGGACAGAGGCCTGCCCCTGGCCATATTCCCAGCTCTGGGCTGAGGGTCACTGTCTCACCATATGACCTTGGAATCATTCATGTTCCTCTAAGGGCCTCGATATCCCCACGGGCTATAAGTTCTCAGAAGCCTTTTGTCTCTAATTGGTGGTTTAGCAGTGGTTGGTGCCCACCCTTGGTGCTCACATTTTGGAAACTGAGTCCCAGGGAAGGAAAAGAACCAACCCCTGTCCAGTCTTATTACTGCTTTCAAACCTGAAGCAGGAATCCCAGCCCTAACTTTATTCCCAAAGGTTTTAACCCTTTTTGAAACAAAAAGTTTCTGTGTTGGGGGCTTGGGCCACTTTTGAAAAGTCTGGGTGACCTTTTGGAAGTAGAAGCCATTGCAGGAGCATTTAGGCGCTATTCTTGGGTGTTGGGGTGAGGTCCAAAATGAGACCCTGAGGCTGCTGAGGAGCCTATCACCCCCCAAGCCCACCTTCCCAAGCTACACCCACCACACCCTCTGCATGGCTCTTTCTGGACCCCTGGCAGGGCTCAGTCTGCCTCCTGTTGCTGAGGCCTCTATAGCATTGGGATCTGGGGAATGCCAACCAGGCAGGAGGCAGGGGCTATCGGGACACCCTTGCCACCCCTAAATGCTGTGGCAGGCTTTCTCAGCTGCGGGCTAATGGGGGGAGGGCACCCCTTGGTGGGTGGCTGTTCTGCCAGCCCCCATTCCTTTTGGGTTTTATTACAGTGAAGTCTACTTGGTTCCCACTTTGAGCTTTCAAAGAATGGATTCTGGTCCATGCCTTGCTGTCTAGACCCTTGGGTGGCCTTACCCCATGTCCTGGTCTCAGTTTCCTCAAGTTGGGGGAGATCCTGACTGATGGAGTTGCCTCCTCTCCTCCTCTCCCCACACCACAGGGGGCTCCCGAGAGTGTGATTGAGCGCTGTAGCTCCGTCCGTGTGGGGAGACGCACCGTCCCCCTGACCGCCACCTCCAGGGAGCAGATCCTGGCGAAGATCCGGGATTGGGGCTCAGGCTCAGACACGCTGCGCTGCCTAGCACTGGCTACCCGGGACACGCCCCCGAGGAAGGAGGACCTGCAGCTGGACGACTGCAGCATGTTTGTGCAGTACGAGGTGGGTACGGGAGCCTGCTGTCCCCTGCGGCAGCTGGGCAGGCAGCGGGTAAAGGATGGGTTCAGGTCCCCCTTGCATCTGTTCCCTTCCACAGACGGACCTGACCTTCGTGGGCTGCGTGGGCATGCTGGACCCTCCAAGGCCCGAGGTAGCTGCCTGTATCACACGCTGCCACCAGGCGGGCATCCGAGTGGTCATGATCACAGGGGATAACAAAGGCACAGCGGTGGCCATCTGCCGACGGCTTGGAATCTTTGGAGACATGGAGGACGTGGAGGGCAAGGCCTACACGGGCCGTGAATTTGATGACCTCAGCCCTGAGCAGCAGCGCCATGCCTGCCGCACCGCCGGCTGCTTCGCCCGTGTGGAGCCTGCGCACAAGTCTCGCATTGTGGAGAACCTGCAGTCCTTTAATGAGATCACCGCCATGGTGAGGCCACAGACTGGAGCCTGGGGAGGTGATGAGGAGTGGGCCACAGGGCGTGGAGAGAGCAGCCCATGCAGCCCTCCGTCTGCCTCATTTTTATTTTCTCTAACACAACAAAACATTTCAAATACAAAGAGAAATTGAAATAATTTTATACTGAACACCTGTATGTCCATCATAGATTCTACAGTTAACGTTTGATTATACAGGGTGTCCGTAAAGGTTGTGCACAATTTGCATGTGACTTTTATGGACACCCTGTATTTTCTCGTTCTGTATCCATCCTTAATCCATCTCTTCTTAAAATGTATTTCAAAGTATGCTGCAGATGTAAGTACATTTCACTCTCATATACTTTAGAATGTATATCATTAGTAGAGAGAGTTTTTTTGTTTTTTTTTTTTGTAGAGACAGAGTCTCACTTTATCGCCCCCGGTAGAGTGCCGTGGCATCACACAGCTCACAGCAGCCTCCAACTCCTGGGCTTAGGTGATTCTCTTGCCTCAGCCTCCCGAGTAGCTGGGACTACAGGTGCCCACCACAATGCCCGGCTATTTTTCTGTTTTTGCAGTTCAGCCGAGGCCGAGTTTGAACCCGCCACCTTCGGTATGTGGGGCCGGCGCCCTACTCGATGAGCCACAGGCACGGCCCTACAGAGAGATTTTGTCTGTGGTTCTCTTTCCCCTTTTTTGAGGTAAAATTGCATTGGATGAAAGAAATCTTAGGCTTGGCGCCTGTGGCTCAACGAGGTATGGCGCCAGCCACGTACACCTGAGCTGGCGGGTTCGAATCCAGCCCAGGCCGCCAAACAACAATGACGGCTGCAACCAAAAAATGGCTGGGCATTGTGGTGGGTGCCTGTAGTCCCAGCTACTTGAGAGGCAGAGGCAGGAGACTCGCTTGAGCCCAGGAATTGGAGGTTGCTGTAAGCTGTGATGCCACAGTACTCTATCCAGGGTGACAGCTTGAGGCTCTGTCTCAAAAAAAAAAAAAGAAATCTTAAATGTATCATTTGATGAATTTAGTAACATGCACACACCTGTGTAATTCACATCCTTATCAAGATATGAAACATTATCATGAACCCATGAAGTTCCCTCATGGCACTTCCTCATCTGTCCCATGATAGGCAACCACTGTTGTGAATTTTTTTTTTTTTTTGAGACAGAGCCTTAAGCTGTCGCCCTGGGTAGAGTGCGGTGGCATCACAGCTCACAGCAACCTTCACTCCTGGGCTTAAGCGATTCTCTTGCCTCAGCCTCCCAAGTAGCTGGGACTACAGGCACCCGCCATAATGCCCGGCTATTGTGTTTTGTTTTTTTTTTTGCAATTTTTGGCTGGGGCTGGGTTTGAACCCACCACCTCCAGTATGGGGCCGGCACCCTACTCCTTTGAGCCACAGGCACCACCCAATGCCTGGCTATTTTTTGGTTATAGTTGTCATTGTTGCTTGGCAGGCCAGGGCTGGATTCGAATCCACCAGCTCTGGGGTATGCGGCTGGCACCTGGTGCTTGAGCTACAGGTGCCGCACCAGTTGTTGTGAACTTTTTTTTACCGTACATTACTTTTTTGTTTTGTTTTGTTTTGTTTTGAGACAGAACCTCAAGCTCTCACCCTGGATAGAGTGCTGTGGCATCACAGCTCACAGCAACCTCCAATTCCTGGGCTCAAGCGAGTCTCTTGTCTCCGCCTCCCAAGTAGCTGGGACTATAGGCACCTGTCACAACGCCAGGGCATCTTTTGGTTGCAGC
>CAUYRH010160736.1:0-10386 GCA_963574655.1 Perodicticus potto
GGAGAGAGCTTCTCTTTCCCTACTTGAAATCTCTCCCACTACCAGGAGCTTTGGTGTGTTCTGTATTCGTTTCTGTAAATCAATTCTGTCTTATCACGGACGGGTGGGGGGGGGGAAATAATGTAATGAAGAATAATAAAATACATTAAAAAAAAAAAAAAAAAGAAGTAGAATTACTGGGCCAAAGGGGCTCATTAATTTAATTTGTTTTGATAAACATTTACCAAATTATTTACCAAATATTTTCATGCATTTTCCATCTATATTTTATTCAATTGAAGTTGAACTTTTTTTCATATCTTAGCAATTTGTATTTATTAGTTTTAGTCAACATATTTACTTATTTTTCCAGAGCAAGAATTTATATTATGTGTTGGATTTTAAGAATTTCTTACAAAAACAATTCTGTACATATTATGGATTCTTAGAACAGGTGTGCTCGACCCAAGTAAATATGAGAGGCAAAGTACCTGCTTTCAAAACCTTATCTTAGCATTCAGAAACAGGAAATAAACAAGCAAACAAGACATTTGTTTGTTTTGGACAAAGACCCTTCTTTGCGTCCGACATTGTGTGTAGTGAGGTGCCTTAGCTAATGTGGCCACGGCATGATGAAGTTTCTGGTTTCTCAAATCTTAATTTAAAACACACGTACAGATTTATAGTCTTTCTTATTTGGGTCTTCCCCATTTCAAACTTTCTTCTAATGAATGAGAGCTCTCTTTGCATTACTTCTTGCAAATAGTTACAGCAGGTGACTTTTTACTTAGGATATCTATAATTTGAGCTTCTATCCCAACCAATACTAACATCAGGGTGAGCCAATTACCACAGATAGGGTGGTACTTAGATTTTCTGTGGAGCCCCAGCATTTTCCTACATTCACGTGCAGTTTGGAAGTATCAGAGACGTAATTATGATCAAAAAGCTTAGCCTTCTAAAAATGTTTATGTCTGGTGTGGCTCCTGTGGCTCAAGGAGTAGGGCACCAGCCCCATATACCAGGGGTGACAGGTTCAAACCTGGCCCTGGCCAAAAACTACAAAAAAAAAAAAAAAAAGTTTATGTCTGTTGGTACTTTATGTCTTGAAACTATACTGTGAAACCTACTACTTATCAAATACCTTCATTTGTGTTTTTGGTTTCTAGTTAGTATTAATAAACTTGAAAAGTCTTCATAACATCTAAAAACTCACTTAGTATTACCCAGCTTGTATTATAATTTTGCAATTTATTTTCTCACAGATTTTCATTTAAAGAGGAAGAAGAAGTCAGCTAGTCAGGACTGGACAGCTCTGAATAAGACCAGGAAGGCATCTCCGTTCCCTGAGAAGAGTGTGACAGCTGTGGAGAGGTGGTGAGTGTCTCTGACCATGGACGCAGTCCGCAGGAGCCTTACGTCTTCCCGTCCCGCTGAGTGTCCCCTTGGGGATCTCCACGTGGTGGCCCTGACAGTTCATGTTAGAGGACATATTGGTAACAGCCAAGGCCAAACGTCTTATGATTTCGCCAAAGGGCTGCCTAGGTTAGTGAATAAAGTTTTGGAATATTTTTCTTCTGGGAATTCAAAATATTAGCTATAATTTCATATATATTTATATATATGTGTGTGTATGTATGTGTATATGCAATAATATCCCTTGATATAATTAATTTTTCTACTAAATTTGAAGACTTTGGTTTGTGTTTTATACTCAAGCCTATATATTTATTGTTATATTCATGGACTTAAAAAAGTTTGCGTATAAGAATTAGAGAAAATATTGATGTCATTGTTGTTTTTTTTTTTCCTTCCAACAGGAAGGTAGGGCTAAGTGCTTGCCTTCCCATAGCTAGCCCCAATAGGGGAAACTGAGCCCTGATCTTTCACATAAGACTCGCTTCCTGCTTGAGATACGCGAGAATGACATGTGAGTTCTGTGAGTGCAGGAGATCAGGAACCTCGCCTCCAAGAGAGAACGTACATGTGATGGTCAAGATTCTCTGGATTCCAAGGGTCTCTTGATGCTGGAGGCAGAGGTTGTGCTCAAGGTCTGTGGTTTTGCAAAAACAAAAGTGGAGATATTCTATCTGACCTTCTCTACATCCTCCCTAATCGGTGCTAATGTGGGACGAGCAGCTTTTGTCTACTTCGCATTTTATGATAATAAATATAGACCTGAGGCTTATTCCTGAGCACTCCTCCCAGTGTGCCTCAGTCTTCCAGCACAGACTCTGTGTTAAGTCACTTCATTCCTCACGCCAAGATCACTTTATCTGGTGACCCCAACCGCCTTCAAGGCCCAAACCATCACCAAATGCCTCTCATATAAAAATCACTGCCTTCTGTACATTTCCAAATTATTTCATTCTTAACTTGATTATTGTGCTCAATACTCTAAAGTAAAATGATCTTTTTCTGAATTTCTTTTACTGAATTATAACTTTCATAAATGTAGGAAACTGGTCTTGCTTTTTCTTTTTTGTGTGTATGTGTGTGTCTTCTTTAGATCCCTGTCCAGGGCAAGTTGTATGGTAATTGCTTATTGAGGGAATCAATAATTCATTGAATAATCATTTTATTTTGTTCTCACTTTACTTCTGAACTCGATCAACATCATAGTCTGCCAAATGTTTTCATAAACTATTTTTGTTCTATAAAAGTTACGAAAATTTAAACAATTTTCTGTTAAAAAATAAAGTGGTTGTTTTCACTGTACTTCTCTTCAATTTTCAGGGTAGATTCATGTCTGGTTTGATGAGTAAGTGTGTTTAGACATTTCTCTGGCAAACTTGAATAAATTCCTCTGGGATGATAGATCAGTAAGCTGTTTTTAAAGTAATAGTATACCCTGTGGAACGTACTCTGACAGCTTCTCGCACAGCAGTAGCTAACATTTATACAGCATTTGCTATGTGCCAGGCTACTAGCTAACACAAGACTACTTACCAGGCACTATTTAAAGACTTAAGGTATGTTAATTTGTTTAATCCTCTCAATAATATCATGTGGCTGGAATTATTATTCTCATTTTACATACTGAGAAAACTGAGGCAGGGAGAGGTTAAATGTAGTGCCCCAAGTTATGTACCTGGGTAAGTGAAGCAGTTGACATGAACTATCAGGCCATCTGGATTCACAGTCTATGACCCCAACTCTTTAAAGATTGCTATTTTAGTTAGAATCATGACCCTGAAGGAAAAAAATAAATAAATGGTGGAAAGGTAACCTACCCTGAATTCAATAACATCGACATTAGGCTGAGAGAATTTTACTGATAGTCATAAACTCGTAGATAATGAATCACATGGTTACATCTGAAACATCGTGAGACACAGAGGGGCGCGTGCAGTGTCTGTGGTGTTCTGTAATGGCCAAACCTCATTCGAATCTTTGAACACAACACTGAAGGATCTTTGGTGTGCTTTCATGTAGAAGACAGGTTTCTCAGCCAAGACTAATTAGTGCTAGTTAAGAAAGACTGTCCACCTGGGTTTTCACTCCTCAGGCACCCATATCGCCTTGAATCTTGGTGAAGATGAAGGGGTAGCCAAAGCTGCCAGCCCATCCTCTGTGCCTCTCAGTCTGTCCCCTGCCATCTGTCCAGCAGCACTGTGGCATTTTACCCAAGACTCAAGCCCTCCAGCTTTCAATTAACCTCACTGGCATGGCCGTTCTTTCAAAGTTGCTCCCATTCTTGATTCTATCTGGTTAAAAAAAAAAAAGACACATTAAATCCTTTTGATAACTTAAAATATAACAATAGTTCTCCATGTGTTATAGGATGTGACATACAGAATGGAGTAAAGTAGGAATTGTTTCAAAGAGTGGTAGGAAGAACCTTCTTACTTGAATACTGTGTCCTCCAGAGATTCACCTTCACCCACGTATTGTCTCCAGGACAATGTTACTCCTGAAGAGATAATAATTAGAACCAGATAGTAATATACATTGTTATCAACTTGAAAGCAGTTAGTATTTCTTGAGCGTTCACACTGTGTGGCACATGCCTTACACATATTATTTCATTTAATCTTTAGCAATCATGCTTAGTTAGGTGTTATCATTCGTTTTCATGAATTAAAAAGAAGAAACTAAATTACACTAAAATCAACCCAACAACATTTGTCCAAAGTCTTAGAGTGAGTAGGTTTCAAAGGTATGATTTGATCAGTGCATTCTGACTCCAAATCCCAAATTCCTTCTAGAATACCCAGAATACCACAATGAAAAAAACAAACAAACAAAAAAAAAACAACTTTAAAGAGGGACTAGAGAAGTAGCAAGGGACAGTGCTTAGAGACGGAAGGCCCTCAGGGGAGACTGGCAAGCCCCAAGGAGCCATGAAGCCTAGACAGTTCCTGAATATTGACAAAGGGTGAAGAATAAAAAGATTCTAGAAATTTCAACAATGTCCTTTCTTTGCAATATTTCTGAAAGTTTGCTGTTTATGTGACCAGGGTGTGAGGCAAGAAAAGAGTTCAAGGCAAATCTGACTTGAAACTCCAGCTCTAAAGGTTTTTTTGTTGTTTGTTTGTTTGCTTTTTACCATCTGTAGATTCATTTGATTCTGAATTACACACTTTCAGAGGTGTTTAAAAGACACTTTCACCAGAAGATGGAAGACAGTGAAGAGAGTGCTGATGGGAACAGTGAAGAAATGACTGTCTGAAGAATTAAGGAGGTAGAACCCGCAGGACTTAGCATCTATTTGAATGTGAGGGAAAGGAGAGATACTACCACTGGGGAGACCCCGAGTTGAGTGTGTGGGGCTAACAGGACGTGTAGGAGGATGAGGCTAGAGGGGAGTTAAGTGAGAGAAAGCTGTGTTGTAGATGATAGTTTATGTCTATAAATGTAGGGATTTGCTTAGAATTGAGAACTAAAGCCAAGGGCCTATTGACAGTTTTTCAAGGAAAGAACATAGAGAGATAAGGGTAACAAAGAGGAAAACTTTGGAAACTTCTGACAAGGAAGAGGGTGAGAAAATCAGCCCTCAAAAGAGTCCTGGAAAGAGCAATTTGAGAGAGAGGAGAAGGTCCTGGAGGAAAGTCACAGTGGAAACCATGTGACTGAGGAGTTAAAGAAGAGGAGAAAAAAATTATAAGATTTGGGGGCTTATTATTATACCACCAAGAGAGCAAGTAACTAGATCAATGGAAGAAGAAAAGAATGAAAAAGTGGGGAAATGGCTCCTCTTCTGAGAATGGTCTTTTGAGAAATCTAGTAGGAAGGTAGTAAAAGGGAGCACACAGATTGAGCAGCTCTGTGATGTGCACAGATGCGTTTGCATGTTTGCAGTCTTAAGGTAAGACTGGGGGGTGGAGGAGAGAGAGACAGAGAGAGGGAGAAAGATAGGGGAGAGAGAGGGAGAGAGGAGAGATATGTAGAGATAAGACAGGGAAGAGAGAAGAAGGTATGTAATTATATAACTGTAGTCACTGGGACGGGTTCTCACAGGATGGGGAAGAAACAGAATGAGGTCACAAATGAATGACCCTAAGTTTCTTGTCCTGAGTCCCTGACATGGGAGGGAAAGGAGATGAAAGAAGTTATGCATTTTCAAGAGGAACAGGAGAGACACTGAGGAAGTTTCTTGCCATTAATCTTGATCTCATTTAAGTAGAGGGTGAGATCTGCAGAATATTAAGTGTGTATTGGAAAGTAAACAAGCATATGCAAACACAGCCAGTTTAGAGACCAGTTAGAACACTTGTTACTTACTAGCGGTGAGTGGCTGGCTTCTGCTGGGTTTTTGGTGGAACTAGTGGTTTTGGTATAGTGATCTCTCCAGCATAATTTGCCAAACAGATCAGAGAAATGGGCCTGAGATGCTACCTGGTCAGGAAGTGTGAAGACCCCTTGCTTCCTATCACTGCTTCCAAATTCCGTTTATAGTAACTTCAAAAATGCAGCAAATTATTATTATTATTATTTTGCTTTTGTCTCACAGCTCCAACAGATCTTCTGTGATTTCAGGATGTGGGTCTCAGTCTTTCTCTTCTTACATCTTAACATCATCATTCTATTGTTTCATGATCCACATTAATAACATTGTAGATTCAAAGTCCCTTGACTTTCTCAGTCCTAATAAACTATAGTTCAAACAGCTCAAGCAGCCGATGAACACACCTACCTTTTACATACAATTGTCTTTTTTATAGCTGCTTCCCCACTATAATTTTGAGCTGTTCTCTTCACATTTAAGAATCACCATTCGGAAGCAAAAGTATGTTTCAATTTGAAGGTAAGATGTGATGTTGAAATTTGGTATTACTTATCTTAAGCTGAAAAGTATTTTTTCTGCAATACTGATCATCTTGCATCTAAAATTCCTATATTTTTAAATGACAACATGCAGGTACAATAATTAGTGAATAGGAGTGAATGCATGCATTTTGTAAAAATGACCTCTTGGATTTCAGTATGGAAGTCCTGGTTACCCATTATACAGAGTAACAATAGCCAACAATTGGTGAGTCTCAGCATTGTAGGTATTTAATGAATATCAATGCTACAATAATGATCATCGTTTAATGAAATTTCATTCAATAAACATTCTGTCAACTCTTCAGAGTAGTGTTGTTTATGACTCAGAGATGAACACTCATCTTATTAATGCTAGAGTCATTATTTGAACCTTGATCTTGTTCTAAAACTTGGAATTTTTACCCGGTAGCTCTTACATGCAAATAACATTCCACATGTTACTTTGAATATTCATTTAAAAGAGTGTCAGCATTTCTAGAATTGTACTGATCTTTGAGAACTTAAACCGAACATATATTAAATGGTATTATACATTATACTTTGTGATTGTTTAGTCGGAATTGCATCTTTCCCACTTGAAAGCCATGGTATCTTAGGAATTTAACCCAAATTTTGGTTAAGTCTCAGATTTTTTTATATCAAAAATGGGAAAAAGGGGGGGGAGGGGCAAGACAGCCAACTGGAAGCAGCTTCTGAAAGAGGCTCCAGTCCAAAAGGAAAGATAACGTTCAGAAACCACCCAGTTAAGTTGAAGACTGGGAGCCCAGCCAAGAGTGAGAAGTGATAACTGCAGGTCACCTCTGCTGAGGAAAGCTGTGACTCCAAGAAAGCAATCTTCAGGTACAAAATTCATCTGAAAGGTAAAGTGTCAGTCCCCACCCCCAAGAAAACTGTGGTTTTTCTGTTTCCTTTCTTTTTTCTCTTTGTTTGCTCCTGTAGGTTTTCTACAGACAAGCGGTGAACTGTGGACCCCTTGTCTCTGCCCAAAGGAGAGTGCTGTGGGAAGTGGGGAATGCTTCCTCAGAGGGATCCTGCTGTGACTCAAAACATGCTATTGCTAGGCAGAAAAACTGAACTAACTAACTAAACTAACAGAACTGTCATTCTGAACTTAAAGTATACCCTTCCCCCACTTACATGACGAACCAGAAGCCTGACTCCCACTGAGACTGAAGGGAACAGGATCTTGAGCAGCACCACCCCTCCCTGTCTGCCGGACCAGGTGCCCCCACCAAGAGAATCTGGGGGTGTGCCAAGCCTCCCTTCTCCCACCACCTATCCCTAGCCCATGCCAGCCAGGGACTCAGCCAGCCACCACATGGCTCCATGCCCTTCTCCTGATGCCCACTGAGCCTCTGTGTGCTGTCCAGGGCCGGGGACTCCACCTGCGACCATGCAGTCCCACCCCCGTACCCGCACCCTGTGCCCTCTGTGTGCCCTCCCTGGACAGGGATTCCACCAGCAACTGCATGCACCATGCCCCATGCCTGCTGGGCCTCCAGACACTCTTGCCAGCCAGGGACCTCACTGGTAATGGTGCACCTCCTGGCCCTGTGCCCACTGGGCCTCCGCACAACTGCCTCAGCCAGGTACTACGCCAGTGACCACGTGGCCCCGTGCCCTGCACCTGCCGGACCTCTGCATGCTGGATCAGGCCAGGGACTCCTCCAGCAGCCATGCCTCTTTGTGCCTCGGACCCGTCAAGCCTCCGCACCCTGGCCCCAGCCAGGGACTCTGCCAGCAACTGCCCAGCCCTGCACCTCGCACCCGCTGGGCCTCCTCCTGTCCAGGCCAGGAATTCTGGGAGCCACACAACCTGTGTCCTCCCTCCTGTACCCTCCCAGCCTCTGCACTGGCCCTGCCCATCTCGCAGGGACTCAGGAAGCCAAGTGACTCGGGCCTTCCCTCCGGAGCCCTCCCTGCCTCTGCATGGAGCCCTACTCCCTGCTAGAGACTGCTGGAGCCAGGGCTCTCTTTGCCAAAGACACCAAGCTCCAGGCACTCCCAGAACTGTGTGCACCATCCCCAGCCCTGCTGCTGGATCCGGGGGTGCCACACTCTGGAGCTGCTTCCACAGAACTCCCTGGCTGAGGCAGTCCCAGAGGAACTACACAGGGTCACTCCCTACAAAGATCTAGCAATAATAGAGTGATCCCGCTGAGATCTAATCTTGGAGAGACAACTCCCCAACTCTGAGGATGGCCAGAGGAGATGGTGAAAAACAATCATGAGGCAGAATCAAAGGAAAAACTCTGGCAACATGAATAATCAGAGTAGATCAACTCCCCCAAGGAACAACAAGGCAGACACAGCACAAGATCTCATGCATAAACAAATGGCTGAAATGTCAGAAATTGAATTCAGAATCTAAATAGCAAATAAGATCAACAGAATGGAGGAAAAGATGGAATTAGAATTTCAAGCAGTAATCCAAAAGATGTCTCAAGAATTTAACGAATTCAAAGACAAAATGACCAAAGACTTTACACATGGAGACAAGAAGTTGCAGCCTTCAAACATCTGAGAAATACAATAGAATCCCTCAGTAACAGAATGGAGCAAGCAGAAGAAAGGATTTCTGACATTGAAGACAAAGCTTTCAAATGCTCCCAATCTTTCAAAGAGGAAGAGATGTAGGGTAAAAACAGATCACTCTCTCAGAGAGCTCTAGAATAATTCAAAGAAAACCAATATTCACCTTATTGGGATCCCCAAAAGGAATGAAGTGGCTTCACAAGACAGAATCTCTTCTTCATGAGATTATGAAAGAGAATTTTCCAGACATGCCAAGAGATTCTGAAATTCAGACAGCAGACAGTTGCAGAACTCTAGGACAACTCAACCTGAATAAGACATCCCCCAGACACATCATAATCAATTTCACTAAAGTTAATATGAAGGAGAAAATTCTGAAAGTAGCTAGACATAAGAAAAACATAACCTACAAGGGGAAGAATATTAGAACAACTGCAGATCTCTCTGCTCAAACCTTTTAAGCTAGAAGAGGATGGTCATCAACTTTTAATGTCCTAAAACAAAATAACTTTCAACCCAGAATCCTGTATCCAGCTAAACTGAGTTTCATTTATGATGGAGAAATTAAATATTTTAATGACATCCACATTTGAAGAAATTTGCCATAACTAAACCAGCTCTCCAGGATGTTCTCAGACCTATCTTCCATAATGACCGGCATAATCTTCCACCACAAAAATACACCCACTCAGAAACTTTTGATCAAATTCCAACTTCCACAGTTGCCAAAGGATTAAAAATGTCCACCGGACTTTCGAAAGGATTATCAATATTCTCAATTAATGTGAATGGTTTAAATTATCCTCTAAAGAGGCACAGTTTGGCCGACTGGATGCAAAAACTCAGGCCAGATATCTGCTGCATACAAGAATCTCATCTTATCTTAAAAGATAAATATAGACTCAAGGTCAAGGGATGGTCATCTATATTCCAGGCAAATGGAAAGCAGAAAAAAGCAGGTGTTGCAATCCTGTTCGCAGATACAATCGGCTTTAAATCAATCAAAATAAGGAAGGATAAGGATGGACACTTCATATTTGTTAAAGGTACTACTCAATATGATGAGATTTCAATTATTAATATTTATGCACCCAATCAGAATGCACCTCAATTTATAAGAGAAACTCTAACAGACATGAGCAACTTGACTTTCTCCAGCTCCATAGTAGTTGGAGATTTTAACAGCCCTTTAGCAGTGCTGGATAGATCCTCCAAAAAGAAGCTAAGCAAAGAAATTTTAGATTTAAACTTAACCATTCAACATTTGGATTTAACAGACATCTACAGAACATTTCATCCTAATAAAATTGAATACATATTCTTCTCATCAGCCTATGGAACATACTCCAAAATTGATCACATCTTAGGTCACAAGTCTAACCTTAGTAAATTGAAAAGAATAGAAATTATTCCTTGCATCTTTTCAGACCACCATGGAATAAAAGTTGAACTCAACAATAATAGGAATCTGCAAACTCATACAAAAACATGGAAGCTAAATAACCTTATGCTGAAGGATAGATGGGTCATAGACAAGATTAAGAAGGAAATTACCAAATTTTTGGAACAAAATGACAATGAAGACACGAATTATCAGAACCT
>CAUYRH010160738.1:0-67008 GCA_963574655.1 Perodicticus potto
CCCCCCGTGCCTTCCTCCCTGCCTCCCTCCCTCCATCCCTCCCTACTTCCCTCCCTACCTCCTTCCGTCCGTCCCTACTTCCCTCCTTCCTTCCTGCCGTCCTTCCTTCCCTCCTTCCTTCCTTCCTTCCTTCCTCCCTTCCTTCCTTCCTTCCTTCCTTCCTTCCCTCACTGCTCCCTCATTACGTCCCTTCCTTCCTTCTCTTTCTTTTCTCTTTTGGGAAAACACCAAATGCTGGATCCATCAAAAACTCTTCTTAAGAATTTGATTTTAATGCACACTACCTATAAGAACTATAGACCTTAATCAAAATGCATATTTCTATTTGCAGTGACACTTGAGGAGGTGTTCAGGGTAGAATTTAGTGGGTCTGGAATGGGCATTTGAGATGTGGTCTGCATTTGACACGAGCAACCCTCTTGATTCAGACTGGGTGTTTCCAGACCGCCCTTGAGAAACATGGTGTTGCCTCATGGTATGTCTATACTGTATCTTCCTAATAGAAATCATCTGGTTCCTTAGTATTCTGTGTGAAGATTTCATGGCACTGATCATAGGTGGCATCTAGAATCCATTTCTTAAATGAATTATCGCTTAATTCAGCTTCATCCATAGCCTCACGTGAAGTCTGTGTACAGATTATGGTTTCTTCTAAGGTGGAGAAGAAACCCCTTCCTCCTTCCTTCCCTCCCTCCCTCCCTCCCTCCTTCCCTCCCTTCCTCCCTCCTTCCCTCCCTCCCTCCTTTCCTCCCTCCCTCCTTCATTTTTTTCTTTCAAAATGATACTTCTTGAGGCCTAGAAATATTTCAAGGTGCTCACCACAAAATTAACTAATTGTACTACCTTCATTTATTTCTAATCCAGGGTCCAACTCTGTTGCTGGGGCTCGAGTGCAGTGTGTCCTCACGGCAGCCTCCAACTTCTAGCTCAATTGATCCGCTGCAGCCTCCCCAAGTAGCTGGGACTACAGGAACTTGCCACCACGCTCTGTCAATTTTTTCCCTATTTTTAGTAGAGACAGCATCTCCCTCTTGCTCAGGCTGGCCTGACATTTCTCACTTCAAGTGATCCTCCCAACTTGACCTCCCAGAGTGCTAGAATTTCAGACCTGAGCCACTGTGCCCTGCCTTAAACATTTAAACGACATTATATTTCACACTTTTAAAAAATTTCAGTCAGGATTTATGGATATGCTGTACTTTTAATTGCTATAATTGCTTTCTGGATTTAATTGTTTCTTCAACCAGAAAACAATACACACTTCTTCTGCCCAGACTTTGTTCAAAATTATATTATTATTTCATAGGTAAGGTAATAAAAATAACCCCTTGCTAACATTCTACACAGTATTGTTTCTTAGTGTTAATTGAGAGGTAAACCATGGCCCTGAACATGCTAAAATAGGGAAAACTCAGTAAAAGAACATTTTAAAAACAGACATGATAGAGAGATGGATCGGGAATTAACAAACTTAGGCACAAGAGCTTAGGATCAGTTTGCCGGCTATAGTTTTGGGTTTTGCTTTTCTTTAGAACTTAGTTTTGGGAATCTGTGATTCACTTGAAAAGTTAAAGGTTTTCTTTTTTTTTTAAAATGTGTATCTTGTGAGTAACAATTCCCAGCCAAAAATAACTAAAATTCTCCCTTTTAAAGATCAAATTCTATGGCTTTGTAAAGATAAAATGAGTAGCATTTGAAAGTCTTTAAACTGTAGGGAAAAAAGTAACTCATTCCATAGCCTATTTCTATATGTTTATCGGAAATGTACCATTCAGGGGTCACTCTATTTTCTGTGTCATCTTAAAGTTCAGAGCAATTATTTAGGGAGATGTATTCTCTCTTGATAGACAAGATCCAGAGCATCTATTTAAAATTAAACTGAGAGAACACAAGTAAATGAATAATCTAGAGATGTGATTAGTTTGTTCAATTAGAAGTTCACAAATTAGCTTTGTGGTATAAGATGTCAAAATAAAAGTTTTAGAGAATAAGAATGAGTTATAATACACTTGATGCAAACTCAAACAAAGACATATCAGGACCAAAAAAACCCCCACATTCCAGTGTATTAATGAAACTATACCAAATACAATGAATTTAATAGATTGAAATTCCTCCATATCCTAAGAAAAGGCAAAATTCAATATAATATTCTTTTTTAATTCAACAAAAAATAAAACAAACAGTTAAATTTTATTCAAATTCAACCAAGTCCAAGTTCAATGCCGCAAACTGGAGGCCCTTTCCAAACCCTTTTTAAGACTCTAGATGGCTGCTTATTTGTATTATAAAATCATAGATACGATTTTTGAATTCATGCAAAATTTCGTAAACAACATTCTTTTTGAGGCTATAAAGATCAATGTTATTTGAAGTTAAAATGAGATGGATATAGAGATGGTAAGTCCTCTATATTCCATCATTTAGAACTTTAAAAGCTAGACAATTGTGTGAGTGATATTCTAAAATATCTAAGTAATATAAGAAGTAAATCGATAGTTCTTAAACGAGATCTTATGCAGATTTAGAGGAACATCCAAAATGTGAAAAAAGTTAATATTTATTGACTCAAAACTCTGAAATGACTTCCTCTTGTTTCAAAATTGCTATACAAAACTCTCCACGAGAATTTTGCGGAACTCTCCAAGGCCTCCCCGTTCACATCTCTACTTTTCCTTCTGATATCCTCCCATCACTCAACACTCTAATGTTTGCTCATTTCATCCAAACAGCCACTCTTCTTTTCCTCAGAGCCTTTGTGCATTTAATTTCTGCTTTCAAGAATAATAGGTCACTTTGACTGCCTTTTGCTTGGCAATTCAGCTTCCTCCACTCTCCCCACCCCAGTTTCAAAACTGTTTTTCCTGCCTGACCTTGCCTGACTCCCGTGTGGTGACCACTCCTGTGTTAAGACTTCATATTTACTTCCACTAATGAGCTTTACCCAACACCATTCTAATTATTTGCTCATTTGCCTGTCTTCTTGGCTAGAAAAGAAAGAATTTTCTACCACTTTTCTTCATTGCCAGAGAGATGTTCCAAAGGTATTACTTAATACGTGAATAAAAGAACAGTCATTTTAGTGATCTAAGAATATGTAATCCAAAGGACCTAGATGCCTTCCCCAACTCAGAAAGAAGTCCAAAGACCCAACTGAAAAGGAAAACTTCAGACCAATTTCACTAATGAATATAGATGCAAAAATTCTCAACAAAATCCTATCCAATAGATTACAGTTTATCATCCCCAAAGTCATACCCTTGATCAAGTAGGTTTCATCCCTGGGATGCAAGACTGGTTCAACATTCACAAGTCCGTAAACATTATTTGCCATATCAACAGAAGCAAAAACAAAGACCATATGGTGAGATAATTTTCGTAAGTCAAAAAATGTTAATATTTTTATTAGTTAAAAATTGAAATGTATTTTTAAAAAGCTTAAGCCAGGACAGTGTCAAAACATGCACTGTGGACCAGAATTTGCCCACCCTTCAGTATGAGACAAATTTTGCAAAAATATAGACTATAACAACATAATATGTGATTTGCAGAATTGAAAACAATAAAAATCAATTTTATAAGACAAATAATGTAATCATTCATGAATTACACTTGCCTTTATAACTCAGATAAACACAGCCAACCCCTCTGAGGAACTAGAGAATGGGCAAAATAGGTATTTTTCCAAATTTCAGTCATATAGAAAATACAGTGGATTTATTTTGTCTTTACAAAGGCATATTTATCAAGGACAAAAGACAGAACATACTTTATAATAGCTTGCATTCTAACTTTTAATTCTAATGGCTGCTGAATAAAATGTGGACCATGGAGTACTACTTGGCCCTAAAACAAATGAATGAATACTATTACAACTGTCTGGATGGAGCTGAAAAACATTCTCCTAACTGGGGTGTTTCAAGAATGGAAAATCATGCACCACACACGGTCACTCTTAAATTGGGACAAACCAATGAGCACACATGTGCACAAAGGGGAGAGAAGCTCAATGGAAATCCATCAGAGGGGAGGGGGGGAAGGGGAAAAATAACCGAATGGGTAAAGTGAACACTACTTGGGTGACGGGCACACCTGTAACTGGGACTCGATCATTCCAAAAGTGATCTACATAATCTAGAATACTTATACCTCTTAATAGTTTGAAATTAAACAAAATATATATATACACACTTATGTGTATACATACACTATTTATATGCGTACATAGATACACAATACACACACACACATACATGTATATACAATGTTTTCTCTCCTTCAGTGCAGTTTTAGCTTGTTTTCTGTTTGCTTAATTCTAGTAATTCTCTTTCTGCCATTTATTTATTTTTTTATTTATTAGTGGGGTCAATTTCAGACATGACATCAACTCATACAAGTTATTGCATCTCTGTAGTGTCGCTGACAAATTTCTCAGGAATGAGTCCCAGAAACTTCAGACCTCTTTATTTGCTTGGTAATGAACTGTTGTGAAAGGTAATGAATGGGTAATGGGAAAGGGTGACGGATCCTCCCAAATTCCCATTTCAGGAATGGAGCACACATCTCACGTTCCTTGACCATTCTCGCACTCTCTTTTGTACTCTATACCCCCATGACTTGCACCCTCTCCAGCACCACTCATTAGCCCATCATGCCTGTGTTGTCACCACTGTGGAAACGTGCTTCCTCCTCTTCCTTTCACATGCTCACTGCTGTCCGGAGGGGGTAGAGCTTATTCATTGCTCCATGCAGCCCTCCAACATTCCAGGCTCAAGGAGCAGACATCACAAAAGCCCCATTTCCAAGGTGAAATCTCTAAAGGCTTTTGCATTGGCAGTTAAATATGTTGGTCTTAAAAGTCACGTTTGCATGACTAACATGCCAGTGGGCAAAATAAGTCACATGACTCATCCGTCCACAGGGGACCAGAAAGATAGAGAGACAGAAATATTTGGGAAAAAAATCAGAAATAACTACTGCAGAGATAATCAAACCTTTAAGTGTACAGACAGAAATTGTTCCTATCAGAATACCTTAGTCCCCTGGGAGCCTTATCCCTTGACTGAGTGTAGGCCCATCCATACTTTTCCTATCTTTCTTCTTCCAATTCCTGGGTTGTTTTCAAAGTTAGGGTGTTTCAGTTATCCTTTGGAAACCTGTGCCAGATATGGATTAATTAGGATTTTGTGAACTATTTGAGGCACGCTGTGTGGTTAATTTTATATTCATTTTATCTCCTTTTTCTTTTTTTGTCGGGGGAAGGGATGAAAGGGATCACTCATGAACATGGTAGGGGGGTTTGTTTGCTTTTAATATAATTTTTGAAATTATGTTTGGTCCTTAGTTTGATTATGATTTCTTATAAATATTTCAATTTCATGTTGCATAATTAAAAATTAAAGAAATATGTATTTCTGGCTGTACTAAGAGCAATGAGTTTCCATCTGAATTTGTAAAATCAATCTTTTGATGTCTTAATTTAAACATGATTTGAAAGTGTTTTTAGTTTATATCTCACTCTGGCTAATAGGGCAGAGCTTTTAAGGGTGACAATGCCAAATTGATAATACTTCACATGATTTGTTTGCTATTAATTTACATTTAGGTATTAATTTATTTCTGCTAATGAAGCCCAAATATGTGTAACATAAAATTAGATCTTTTTTGTTAAACAAGCATTGACTTCCTTGACAGCGTATGAAAGCATTGCTATAGCCGAGGAGGAAAGTCAAGACATTTTGGATAAAATAAAAACTCAACAGACAAAAAATGTGAACATTTTTATTAAAAAGATGAAGAATTCAAAGGTTGCAATAAAGAGATGGGAAGGTTTAAGAAAAGACGCTGCCTTTCATTGCTGACACTTTTTCAGCACCCATTCTGAGTTTAGGACTGCTTAGGTTGTTTGTAACCCTTATTTTATTTAAACATTGCAGAAGCTCGGTGATGTCATCATCCATTATCCCCACTTCCCAATCAAGGACACTGAGGTTCAGCAAGATACATGGGTATCCAAGGTTACTTGGTAGAAGAAAAAAAACTCAAACCCAGATGGGATAGACCACTAAGGTACAGTATTATTCCCAATCTCAGTATTTCCAGTGGTATTGACCAGAGAATCAATTTCCTCCCTATATGAAACCACAGACTCAATAATAAGTACCACAACCTGTGCTAGAATAGATTTTAGTGGGATAATTGCAAAACTAACATCCTCAGAGACTGCGGGGCCTGAGTTGCTAAAGCTGGTCATTACCCAGACAGCTAGTGTGGTCCGAGTGGGTGGCACGCTCTGAAGGAAGGGTGCATGCAGCCACAGAGATGTTGATGTGGTCATGGCACAAAATATCAAGAGTACTACCAAGGAGACCAATAGTTCCCATTGTTGTAGAATTCCATGAAGGTATCATAGAGATCTAGAGATGAAAAACTTGTCCTCAAGCAGGTAGGTATCCAAAGACAATGCAGAATCCTGCACATCTGTGAAGATGACAGCATAGGATATCAGCAGGAGCTAAAATAATACCAGAACACATGTGGAAGAGACAAGAACAAATCAACACGCCCACAACCGCTTTTCCTGCTTATTGGCTGAAGAGTCTGAGAATTACAGACACGGCTTACCACGAAAGATTGAGGGAACCCCTGTTACCTGCCTGGCAGGTCTGACCCCAGGTTCAAGAGAACCAGAAGCTGCCGAAAAGTCTTGACTTTGTTCACATGATACCAATTGCAGAGAAGTAAGATTTTCTTTATTTAGTTTTATGTAAACGTCACTTTTTAATTTAATGAATAGATAAAACAACATTGTTGTGAAGCAATGGTATGCCCACTGTGATCAACCTAGGTTTGTAGCATATATTTTTGTGACATCACTATCCTACTAAGCATCTCAGAGGGTTGCTCAAACAATGGGATAGGGGGAAGTTTCCCCTCTTGGAAGATGCATCTGATTTCCAGACGCCAAATACATATTTAATTTGAGATATTTGGTCAAAAAGGAGATTAGAGAAAGAAAAAGCTTAGTTTCAACTAAGGACTGTTTCTTTTCAAAATTGAAGGGGTGGTGGGGAGGAGTAGTTATAAAAGGAAGAACAGAAATGAATTTGCTACGAAGTGGTGTTTAATTGACTGAAGAAGATAACAAATTTTCTTCTCTCATAAAATAAGATGCATAAGAATTCTGACTTTTCCTAGAGACCTTCTAATCAAATACCTAAGCTGTTACTTTTCTTATCCTATGAATATTTACTCTCTGTGCAGAAATAGCCATGGAAAATTCATGTCACAGAATGTCTATTTTTCAGAGGTGCTCAAATGGGGAAGGTCATGCGGACCAAGTCATATTGTGAAGGATAAAATGCAATGTGCTCTTTCTCCTGTGCCTTTTGTCCATTTCAACACTCATTAACATCTACATTAAAGGATAGGAAGGCAAAAGGAGATAAAAGGAAATCCTTCCCTTTCAGATGTTATTAATCTTTCAGGTGATTATTCTTTCATTAATGATACCTCTGATTAAAACCATGTCGAACTTCACCCTTCTCCGGGAAGCAGATGGCTTTTGTCTGCTTGTCAGGTGTATTTGTATTCTATAATAATCTGCAGTTTGTTAGTGTATTTTAAAATTAATATTATTTTACAGGATCATACATGATATGTTTCTGAACATGCGAATCACGGTTAATTGGTGAATTGTGATTCCTTACGATAATGTTTTGTCCCCATCATGTTATTTTTATACATGCTGCAGCTGGTGACTGCTTGAGAAACTTTTTAAAGTGTTCTGCTTCTTTGGTTACATGCTTTGAAATCCTTTTAACAGTTGCTAGAGATATAACAATTCAGTTATTTGACAGCAAAAGAAAAAGAGAGCTATATCATTTTATAGGGAAGATATAGTGAACCAGAAATAGGTATGTTTTAATCTTAATGGGAAGCGTCTGGACTTTAAGAAAAAAGCCCTAATGGGAGAGTTTTATCATTCTGTGGATTAGGAGCCGCGTTTATCGGCAGTTCTGTCCCTTACACTTTGTCCCTCCTAAAACGTGCTATTCTCACTCTTCTAATTAAGAAACATGTGGTAGGTGTGTAATAAACCGGGCTGTAGATTATTATTTCATAATAATTAATAATCATAATTAACAGTTGTATTAACTTTCCCAAACACTGTTGCTTCCATTGAATGCACTATCCAGTCCTTACTATTGCTCCGCATGTATTAGATTGGTATTAGCCTTTGAGTCTGCAGATGAGAAAACTGAACACCAGAGAATTTAATTAGTCCACCCAATGAGTGGTCGGATTAACATTTAAATGTAGGTCATCAGATTTCTGAGCACGAGCTCTCAGCCTCTGTGCCAAAGTGCCTGAAATATGTAGTACAGATGACCAGGGCCTTCCATGTGGAGTGACCACTAGACAGAGGCGAGTGAGGTCAAAGTGTGTAACTTTTACAGGATTGCCTGAAGTATTTCGTAGTAAATACTGTAGTAGTCGGGAGAGTCTAGCAGAAACAAATGGCAAGGAGTTAGTTCTTAGCTGTGTCAAGGAGACGGTTGTCAGATTCTACATGACTTCAGGAAGCAAAGCCTTCTTGAGACTAAAATAAAATGTCCTTCGAGTAGAAAGTGCCCTTCCTCCAGGTTACCAGACCCTTGTGACCCTTCTACAGAAAGGAATCTTTTTTTATAAGTGCCTGCTTTCCAAGTCCACCCTTCATCTGCACTGTGTCCACTCTGCATATACCTCCAAGCCTAGAGTGCCCTATGCAGATTGCTACTTTTGGATGAAAGTAAATTGACAGAACTATCATAATTTTGAATGAGCTAATCACCCCAAAGGGACTTACAAAACCAAGTTTATGAATATGAGCAGAGGAATTCATCCTTTGATCTCCGGGGACATTATTACAATTCCACCCATTTGTGAGACATAGTTCACATGGAGGATCATAATTTGTTTTTGGTATTTCTGAGGGTCCAAAGGAATACTTTTCTAATCTTGTAAAAGGCAGAAAACTGGAAACAGCACTTTGGGAAACACACATTTTGTTTAAGCAACTTTTCAGCCTTGAGTAGGGCTCCAAGTATCCTCCGGTAGAACTCCAAGCTTGCTTGATTCCCACACATTTTCACCCTGAGCATCTTACTGAAATGTCCTTGGTCAAATATTTTGAACAAGCTTGATTATTTTCACAAAGGAAGCTTTTTAACAGAAAATATTTTGAGCTAAAAAAGTGGTTCTCAAACTTGGCTACACTTTTAAATAGCCCCAGGGATCTTTTCATAATACTGATGCTAAGGCTGTCCCTTACCAATAGAGTTGGTACCTTGTAGGGAAGAACATACTGTTTTTAAAACTCCTCAGGAAATCCCAACATACAGCCAAGTGTGAGAAAAATTGACCTTGAATAGATTTGTAATGTATCTTAAGTCAAACTGTATTAGAAACAGCTTCCTTTGCTTATGTAATAAAAATGTAAAATCAAATTATCTTCACTGTTTTTGCTTTTTCTTATAAAGAAATTAGAAAGTGAAATAAAATTAATAAGAATAAAGCTTTATTTAGGTTCTAATACTATATCATGGGAGTTGTTGTTTATTATACCCATTTGTAATGGATATTGTAAGTCACCACAATAACACTTTGTGCCCCAGTGCTAATGTGTGTCTGAATTTTCATAGCAACTTAGTAATATTGTAAAATGGTTTATAGATATATATTTATATACATATATTTATTATTTATTAATTACTCTGATGTATCATATATTTCTTTATTACTGTGGTAGAATAATCAGGGCTTATCACTTTGCAAAATTCCAGATAACACTATTTATAGTGCTGACTAAGCTAATGTTGCATTTTGGAGTTATACAAAAGGGATGCGAAGGATGTGATAGTAAGTAATTCTTATTTTCATTTTGCTTGTTTTTTGCTAGTTTTTCTTGCCAAAAATTTGTTGATGTACCTTTAAGGTCTCCGCCTCCATCTCAAAAAAAAAAAAAGAAAAAAAGGCAACATTCAATTGGACTGTCAATGTCAATCTAAAAGGAGTGATGCTCTGTGGCTGCCTGTAATTCACCTCCCTAGCTATCGTACTTTGGATTCTGAGAATTCCACTCTATGAAATATCTCTCTTTGAAGTAAAGATGAACTCTTCACCACCTCATACATCAACATTCTCACATTTCATGATCTCTTTGCGGGACTTGACAGAATTGGGCATTTCTCTCTCTTTGGTTGTAAATGCCCATGGGTTTGCTCTTTCTTCATTGTGTCCTGAAACAATGTCTCCCTCACTTACTCCTCGTTCTCCTTCTCATTTGCCTTAGATTCATAATGGTCATTAGTTGTCCCTGCTGTCTTGAAGGTTTTATCCACCCACGTGGTTACAGAACATTGCTATGTAGAGGATTCTAAAATCCATTCCTCCCACTTCAATCTTTCTCTCGAATTTTATGCTCCAATTCCAACTGCTTTCTGAAAACCTACACTGAATGAGTGTTTCTGTCTTTTCTGACCTGAGAGTCATTTACTAAGTTGAGCAGAAAGTATGTTGAATGCAGTGACTCATTTTGTCTGTTGAAGGTGAAGGTGCTATTTTAAGACCCCGTGGAATACTCAGGGATGTAAATGTAGATCTGCCATTTGATCCTGCAATTTCTCTTCTAGGTATATATCCAAAAGACCAAAAATCATTTGACAACAAAAATATTTGCACCAGACTGTTCATTGCAGCTCAATTCATAATTGCCAAGTCATGGAAGAAGCCCAAGTGCCCATTGATCCAGAAATGGATTAATAAATTATGGTATATGTATACCATGGAATACTATAGCATTAAAAAAAATGGAGATTTTACCTCTTTTATGTTTACATGGATGGAGCTGGAAAATATTCTTCTTAGTAAAGTATCTCAGGAATGGAAAAAAATTATCCAATGTACTCATACTACTATGAAAACAATTTATAATCATTCACCCTTTCATATGAAAGATGAATCACAACTATAGCCTAGGATGAAGGAGGGAAGGGGTGGGGAAAGGAGGGGGGTGAGTCAACAGAGGGAGGGTTAATAGGAAGACCCCACCTAAGTACAAGTTGGATCTATCAGGTGTAGAAGACAAATGTCTTAACACTGTAATTGGGTAAATGAGGTGAAGGCTATGTTGATTAGCAGGATGTAAGCACTCCAATTTGTACAAATAATCAACACATTGAATCCCCTAATGGCATAAATGTATTTATGATCTATGTACAAATGACCTAATTAAAAAAAAAAAAAGAATGAGTGGAAAGAAGAACTAAGAAATGACAAATCTAGTCCCATCTCAGCCACCTGCCTGCAACTTTACTGACATATCTGACCTAAGTGTCATTTTTCTCTTGGGGAAAATTAGTCCATTGGCAAAAAGAACTCTGAATATATCTCTCATTTTGAAACTTGAAATAATATCAATATTATTTCAGAGAAATAGAAATTCTTCCCATACTTAGATTACTTCTTTAATTCCATTTAGGTATCACTCATTTGGTCTTTTTCGTTGTGTGTGTGTGTGTGTGTTTTTTTTTTTTTTTTTTTTTTTTTTGCAGTTTTTGGCTGGGGCTGGGTTTGAACCTGCCACCTCTGATACATGGGGCTGGTTCCCTACTCCTTTGAGCCACAGGCGCCGCCCCTCCTCATTTGGTCTTAATACACTAGTGGACACATGGAGTCCATGGGTCAGTTTAGCGTCTCTTCAAACTTCCCTTTAGTTCTGTTCGATTGATTGGACTTTATGTATGGAAATGATAAACATGCATCAGAGAGTTCTTAGAAGCATTTCGTTCATTTCCTTACTGGAGAAGTTCTCACGGAATCGTCTTCTTTCCTGGATTTCCCAGAAAGTGGACCAGATTATGTCTAGGATGAGTTGAATTTCTGGGTTTTTGATTAGTAAAGCATTGCCAGAGCTACTGACTTTATGCCAGAGTGCCTACTGCTCCTCTCTTCCCTATTTAATTTGTTAGTTAGCACCGATTTGCACAAGGAGGCGCCAAGACAGCCATATCAGCTTGTATGAAAGGAGAAAACCAAATGTTGGAAACTTTTCACTTTTCAAATTATTTGCCTTCTTTTGCCAATGTTTGTCACTGAGATTTCTGACCAGCATCTTCAATTGCACGTGAAATTATGTGTGTAATCGGGTAACTAGATAGCAAATGGGAAGTACAGGTGTGCCAAGGAGGAATAATTACTCTGAAAACTAACAGTTATGCAACACCAGTTTTCCTCAGGTGTTTAAAAGAACAAAAAGAATAATTCTGTTACTATGAAAGGAGTACATTACAGCATGTTTTTTACCCTCAAATAAGTAAATAATTTCTGTCAACCCCTGAGGCAGGTGGTTTTGACTCCCGAATTGTGAATACAATTCCCCCTGCCAACTTACCCCAGGATATCCTTGACCTTTATTTTGGTCCTTCATTTAATATTATTTCATGAGCCTCAGTTATGTGCAATGCATCATATTCCCAAGAAATTTGCTTTTTCTTAGCTTCTTACTTTTGCTTCATTTTCAGATCTGAAAGGACACATGGTTTCTACAACAGCTATGTAGGGGCCATTGGGGATTTACATCTGGAAGAAGGGCTGTACTGTGTTCATCGATGAATGGTATAGAGGGGAAGAAGAAACCATCTTATTTTGGGAGTGATCTCCACTGTGTCAACACGCTTCACCTCCAATGTGCACCAGGCAAACGGTCCATCAGACACAATTATTCTAATACTGTCACACAGTGTCAATAAGGAAGTTATTAAACGAAGCACCTAATTACTAAATAAAAGAAATCTGTGCCAGCTTTTCAGTGGGCTGAACTTTTGGTGTTTACTGTAGAGAGGGGTTATTGGACAAGGGTTTGTGGACTGTTGTTTTTGAGCTCAGCACAGAAATTCCTCCTCTACATTGTTGTTTCTTTAACTGATACAGTCAGATTAACTCAGGAAGATTGGATATTGAGAAATACAGCAATTAAAATAGTATGATTATATTTGAAGAGCATATGGAAAATATCATACTAATAAAATGGCTCAAATTCATAAGTAGACTGCATGGGATTTACTGTTAACATTTTGTGACAAATTCCTGTGATGTAAACCTGGAAATCCTTCCTGCTAGGACGGGAATGTCGGTGACATGTTCATCCTCCCCTTCTTGGTTTTCCAAAATTCCAAGCAGCTGAAAATCACTTCTTTTTCCCTCTAACACACCATTAATGACAGTCTGAACAATCCTTTAACCATTATATTGGAGGTTAAAAATTTTTGAAAAGATGAAAAACTCACTTTTTATGAGAAAGAATAGGTGGGTTACCTCCTGACCTCCACTGGCAGTTCATGGAGAATTTACCTCTGTAGGAAATCGCTAGCAGGAGAGTATTAATTTGAAGATACTTTCTGCTTATTTGCAGATAATGATACGGCAATAATTATAGGCTGTGCTCAAACATAAAGCATCCTCGGGCTTCTCCTCAGCTTCCGTCTGCACTCATAGTATTGATCATAAAATCAGCTGCTAGCATTACGTGATAGAAATGTGAGTGGGAGTTAATGTATGTGCTCACACTCCCAGAGGGGCACACACAGAATTTATATAGACCCCAGCATTTTTGTCCTATTTTATCAATTCTACTGAAATATTATCTTGTCTTTTGAAATTGATGTGGGCAGCACAATCTGGATTTGGATGTAGCCCTTAAATAGCACATCCTACACATCAGGTTTACACATAAATGGCTTAAATGCTGCATCCAGATCAGTGTGATGAGTTATGAGTGATTACATAGCAGGCTAGACCTGGTTTGAACTAAGAGGCACTTAAGAGCTGTCTTTACAAGGAGAGTACACTTTAGAAATCGAAAATAATTAATTGCCTGCCTTGTCATTATGCAGCCCTAATCGAAAGCTATGGAAATGTTGAATAATTTGCAGCAGCCTGCGAATCACAGCATAAAATTGTGGCGTTATGAATGTCTTTAGTTCTCATTTACCCAGTCCCCAATTGTGTTTTACCATGAAGGAACTGAGGTTTATAAAGGTTAAAATGACTAACCCAAGGTCACAGAGCTTGCTAGATAGTAGGGCTGAAACTAAAATCTCTAGTCCTTTTCCTGGAATCTATCCAAAAATAAATTGTCCACTAAAGGGGAATGTTTTCTTTCTATTTTGTCATTGAAACTTTTTCTCTTATCCTGTGCTAATAAGAGAAAAAAATGTCTCATACGCCTAGCAAATGTAGTAAACTAAAAAAATATATTGGATCATGCTATTTCACCTTCTTATAACTGTGAGAAATGCTATCATGCACTTTTAAGGAATTCTAGGGAAAAAATAAGTTGGATATCTATTTCTGGATAAAAATTAGGCCACAGAACAGCTTAAAGAATAAGTATAAACCTTCAAGCTCAGTGTCAGTCTCTTCAACTGGGCAATTGATTTGACAGTATTTATAACTTCTGTGGTCATAATTTGGACTTGCTTTCAGCCCAGTTTCCTCTCTCTCTTCCTACTTTTATTAATGGTGATTTTTAAATTTTGCATCTTGTGAAAGAACTTAAAAGTAGAATGAACATAGGAAAGTCATGGCACTCCTAGTTTTTCATAATATTCTATTTTTAATATTAATTTCTTTCTTTCTTTAAGACCGCAATGTTGAGATAGATGTCAGGCATTTAGAAGCCTATTACAGGATCCAGGGTTCAGTTTACTGATGCTCTAAGGGAGAACAAAAAAGTTTTAAGTGAAGAGTTTCAGGAGGTTATGAAGAAAATGAGGA
Source organism: Perodicticus potto (assembly GCA_963574655.1). Classification (NCBI taxonomy): domain Eukaryota; kingdom Metazoa; phylum Chordata; class Mammalia; order Primates; family Lorisidae; genus Perodicticus; species Perodicticus potto. Next base: position 14,821 of record CAUYRH010160738.1, read on the forward strand.
CAGCAATGATGGATCACCTGAAAGACAAAGTACTAGAAATTTCCATCCGGTCAGTCGGTGTTCTTTCTTTATGACAAGGCGTCTAGCAGAGTTTATTAATTTTTTTTCTATTATATAAATATATATTTACAGTACAACCAATAGGAGTTTTCTTTTTTCGTAATGGAAACAGCAAAATAAACAGCTTTATGTGTTGTCAACTTGTAAATTTAATTCCCAAAGTACGATGACAATGTATACTAATCTCCTTTGAGTTAGTGTATTGTCAAATGTAGACCTATGGTCTATCCACTTACCGATACTAAATGGAAATTTTAATCACTTCATAAATCCAATTCAGACCTGCATCCAAAATATTAATCTTATCTAGATGACCTCCTCAGGGAAAATAATGCATTTTCACTGGTAATGTAAAAGAGTACGTTTTTTTTGTTTTAGTTTCAGCAACCACATTTCACCATTTATAAAACCTGCAACATTATTATTTTCTGCCAAAATTGCTACTTTTATTAGCATAATTATTGTATATTTGTTATATTTTGAATTATTTTTGAAATTTTAGAATTTATTTTTTTAGAATTATTTTTGTCTCTGCAACCTGGTTCTTATTTCTCTATATATTTAGACACCTTTTTAAACATAACATTTTTTATCATATTTGGATGGCCCAGAATCTATTTTACTTACTTGTATTACCTGTGAGATATTTAAATTAAAATTATACAATATGATGTACTCTAAATATGGAAGTCAGTGCATGTTGCATGATGGCCCTGGCTAGTGTGTATTTTAAAGAGAGGGAGGGGAAATGAATACATTTATGCAATATATTTTATTATACTTTAAAATTCTCCAAAATCTTTCACAATTGTTATCTATATTTTTGTGATTACACTAGGAGCCAGATATAAAAATGCTAGGCATGAGAAAGGAGATCCTACTTAAGATAATTTTCAAATTAGGTTTTGTGTTTTGGATTAGAACACAGGCATCCTCTATTTCAGTCAAATGATTTCTTCCACTTATCACATTATTAAAAACTGTTCTACTTCCTTGTAAAATTTCTTAATTCTATTTTACTTTTAGTCAGAAGAAATATGACAATAAAAAAGTAAGAAAAATATAAGGTTTTGCCAGAAGCCTTGTTAAACAAATTCTTAATCCCTCTGAGATTAAGTGTCAAATAATTCATTCATTAAAGTCGTATCTGTGAAGACGTCAGTCCTTGAAACACGAAAATGCAAGTTAGCAGATCATCTATAAATGGTATCAGAGGTTAAGGCAGTGATTATGATTGAGATAATGATGGTAATCTTAGTTTCCAATGACTTATCATGGAAATTGTGTCTTTATAAATTCAAGGCCTATCTCCTCAAAATAAGAAAATAGCACCTTGAAATATAAGAAATATAGAAAATGAGCATAGAAAAGATTTGAATGGAATATGTTACTATATATCTGTGAATGTAAATAGATTTGCTTTTTACTATAGTGCAAGTGATAGCAAAAGTCTATATGGCAGAGGAAAAAAAGTGCAGAATGGAGGCCTTCCTCGGAATAAGGGGGAAAAGGAAGACAATGGAAATAATCAGTCAGAGAGCTGAGATGTCCACAGCGGTGAGCCGTATCTCTCTTTAAACATTTGCCTTTCCAAGAATGTATGGCCTAGAGTTTAGTGAAACCAATACCAGCTTTTGTAAAGAATGAATACGACTTCTGACCTACAGATTTAGCTTGCTATCTGCTGTCAAAGTTGAAGAGCACACACATTTTCTATTAATGCAGGTGAAGAGAATTATGAATATGCTTTTATTCCCCAGCTGTAAATTAAAGAACAACAATTTGGAGTCTTTTATATAAATATTCACAATTATGTAATCCTACTCTCTGAAACATTAAAAATACAAAACATGTTTTTGATGTAAGTTTGTTTAATCATACTTTGTATCGTAGAATTACCATATAAGGCAACAATTCCATCCAAAGGTGTATAACTAAAGAAATTGCAAGCAGGGGCTCAATATATATACACACACACCTATAGATTCTGGGCTATCCAAATATGATAAAAAATACACACATATATACACACACACATATACATGTGTGTATATGTGTGTGTGTATACATTGAGTCCTGCTTGCAATTTCTTTAGTTATATACCCTGGTATGGAATTGTTGGCTTATATGGTAATTCTATGATACAAAGTATTACTAAATAAACTTACATCAAAAAGATGTTTTATATTTTTAATGTCTCAGAGAATAGGATTACATAATTGTGAATATGTATATAAGGGTCTCCAAATTGTGTGTGTATACACACACACACACATGAATATATATACATACACACACATATGCATATATGTTTTATATTTATGTTTTATGGTTGGAAAATCCTTTATTGGTTGCAGTAGGAAGTAGAAGAGGATGATATACAACAGCTTCTGCTCCCCGGGCAAGGTCTGCAGACTTATTTATTGCTCTCCAAAAGTAGGTATTTGCACACCCATGTTCACAGCTGTGTTATTTAGTTGCTAAAAGGGGGGGAGCATCCCTTGTATCCATTGACAATTAATGGATACACAGAATGTGGTGGATGTGTTCATACAATGGAGCATTATTCAAATCTAAAATAAATAAATTCTGACACAAGCTACAACATGTATGAACCTTGTGGCAAGTGAAATAAGCCAGTAAAAAAATGAAAACTATGATTCCTTTCAAATGAAGTACTTAGAGCAGCAAAATTCATAGAAATAGAAAATACAATGGTTGTTTTCAGGGGCTGGGGGAAAGAAGGCTGGAGATTTATTTTTCAATGGGACACCGTGTCAGTCTGAGATAATCCACAGGGTGTCCCAAAAGTCACCCTAAAATCACCATACATAGGGGAAAAGTAGCCAAATGGATATTTATTTACAAAATATCCCCTACAAAATTTTATGTAAAGGTGGCCAATACGTGCATTGTGTGAATATTTTGGCACCACCTATAGCCCTGGAGATGAATGGTGTTATGGTGTTGATTGTTATACAACAATGTAAATGTACTAATGCCACTGAACTCTACACTTAAAAATGGTCAAAATGGTGATTTTTATGTTATTCATATTTTCAAAATCATAAAGTATACTTTTCAATTTCTTATGTTCTATATTATATTTTTCAGCTTATATTCATTAGATGAATGAGTAGTTCATTATTACTTATATTCTTTGAACTACCCAAGATTTCTTTCATAACACTTGTGTCAATTCACCACACACAGTTAAGACCGTAATTGGTGTACTGTTCCTGTGGTTTGATAAGTTTAGTTCTATACACAAACAGATATAACAAATTTCTAATAGCCTAATTGGGTGTTTGTGGTTTCCAGTGAATATATTTGTGACTCAATGTACAGAGCTGTCAAGTAATAACTCTAAGAGCTTCCTCTGAATTTCCTGGACAATGACTCAGTTGTTGTGAGAGGGCACCTTGCTGCTGGTAGGGCTGCCTGTGAACTCAGCCCCCCATGCAGGTGAGACCGTTCTTCCAATTGCTGGTTGAGAAACTGCAAATTTTCTTACTTCTTGAAATCTTCAGGTGTTAGTCAGCTGTACATAGCGGCACCCCAAATCCAAACTGACTATCATTCATCTAGACTATCTTCCCTCATGGATACATTTGCTGCCCTGTTGGCCTATTACAAGCAAAAGCAGCACGGGAGAAGCAGGGTTTCTCCCCTGGACCTCGAACTACGCTGCTGGTCCGGAAGTTTGTCCGAGCCCTGGGGAGCATCTGGATGGGATGAAAGAGACTGGGGGAGTCTTCAACTACCTTCTCTTTCCAACTCAGGATATGCACATCATGGAGTTTACTGTTCATGATTCTCCCAGTTTGGGGATCAATTGAAGTATTAACCATTGTGTAACTTTGTGTTTAAATTACTATATGAGCTATAATAATTCAACAAATAAACCATAGAGCATGGCATGTAACCACACAATTTTCAGTTTGATGGAAAGTATCCAATCTATATTACTACATCACAGTAAGATTTGAGGGAATGGTCTTACACAGCAGATTAAGACAATGGTTTCTGGAGTTAAATTGTTGAGATCTAAATTCTGGCTTCTCCTCTTCCTAACTGTGTATATGAGCAAGTTACTTTATCTATGCCATGATTTCTTCACTTAGAAATGGAGATAATATTGGTATCTACATTCTAAGATTATTAAGGGGATCAATAAATTAACACGTGTTAAAAGATAGAGCAGAGATTGGGACATAGCAAATCCTCAATGAATGCTTTGCTTTTATTCTTCATTTCTATTCTATTCTTTTATTAAAAAGAATTTTTGGAGATTTCACATTACTACTTTTGATATGACAATGTGAGAAGGCTTTTTTAGGGCTGAAAGTTGGATGTGATCGAATTAGTAGATTTACTACTTATAAAACATATTTTTGCGGCCATAGGTGCACTTCCTGATGTGTGGACACACAAAAGAAAGTGGTTTGTAGTGGGCAGTAGTAGTAAGATAAGAATTTAAATGAAAGAATCCTAAATTTTATGCGAATTATTCTCATGTGGGTTATTGACGGAATATTCTAGGTGGAGGTGTTGGTATCTGCAAAGGCACAGGACTGTAAAAGAGCATGCAATCTCAGGGAAACAAGAATTGAAGAAATGGATGTGAAAAGATAAAACAAGGCCAGCTTATATTTGCTATATGCCAACCTAATAGGACATACACTATGTGGTCCACTATGCTGAAATCAAGAGAAATAAGAAAAATAGACTTAACCTGTCTTTAAAGATTAAATTGGGGGTCACAAAATATGCACAGAAATGACAATGTATCAATTTAGTAAAACATTTAATGAAACACCAAGACTATAGCACAAAGTTAAAATATTCAGTAAATAATTGTGGATTATCAGGTGTTAAAGCATAAAGAAAAAAATACACAAACAATAAAGATATGCCAAATAGAAAAAATAAAAATGAAGTTATTGGGTGGCACCTGTGGCTCAGTGAGTAGGGCACCGGCCTCATATACTGAAGGTGGCAGGTTCAAACCCAGCTTCTGCTGAACTACAAAACAAAAAAATAGCCAGGCCTTGTAGCGGGCACCTGTAGTCCCAGCTACTCGGGAGGCTGAGGCAAGAGAATCACCTAAGCCCAGGAGTTGGAGGTTGCTGTGAGCTGTGATGCCACAGTGCTCTACAGAGGGTGATAAAGTGAGACTCTGTCTCTACAAAAAAAAAAAAAAAATGAAGTTATTGAAATAATGCAGTACCTTTACCTGGCAACTGCCACATATTTGTCCCAAATGCTCAATAAATTGGGCATCTCAGAGAGTCAGGAGTTTGCTGTAGCTCTATCTACACCTGAAGTGAGATGTCAATCAGGACCATATCAATCTTCTCATCAGTATCTATAATCTCAGTGGAGGCGGTTTTCGCTTATTAGCACGAATAACCAGATCGCCTATCACTAACCCTTCCCTAAACTTTCCACTGAGAACAATTGAGAAGTTGTATTTATATGTGAGTGTTTGAGTGTATATATGTGTGTATGTTGTAAATATATATATGTCGTATATATATATATTATTCCTAAGACATCCCAGTGCCTATATATATTCTTTATGTATGTGTATTTCTATATCTATGTTGTGAAAAATTAATAAAACCAATAAAGTGATCCATGCTTTTTTGCCATTTTCTCCTGAGAGCAATTGGAATTTTGAAAGCAAAAGAAGTCCATGTGTAGCTCTGAATCTGAGCAGAATTTTCAGGATATTCACAGAGCTAAGGACAAAAATGAATTGGAGTTCAAGGCCCATCATAAGAGAGAGGTCCTGGTGTGCACATTTGGTTTTTGGAGGAGTTCCAGGGAGTTATATTCTTGGTGTAGATGTAACATAAAGCAACCTTTGCATAGACTAAAGTTCACTTTCAACTCACCTCACTCCCTGATTTGAGTGAAGAGTCTTACATGCCTTCTGTAGACATAAGTAAATATCTTTTGAGCAAAATAAAAGTATTTAAGCCTTAAATAATAACTTTTCATTTGAAATATGTAGTGAATTAAATATATACAGGTATATAAGACAAGCTTTCAGAAATAATTAAGAGAAACAAAAATCATAAAAACAAATGTACAGAAATTCTAGACATTGAATGTTAAACACTTTTTTACAATTATAGGTATTATGTCAAAATAAATATTAATATCATGGAAATTTCTAATAAAGAACTAAGAAGGAAAAATAAATTTAATGAAAATATTAAGCTATAGGAAAATATAATAGCTAAAATTAAGAACTCAGTTTAGACCTAGCTGGGACGAGAATCAGACAATTAAAAGGAACTTTAGAGAAAAATGTTCAGGATAAAATTCAAAACTTTAAAAATATAGGGAAAAATTGAAAGAAGTATATGGGAAAAAGTGAAAAGTTTTGTGTGTATGCAATTAGAATCCCAGAAAAAGCAATGAGAGAAAATAAGGCAAAAAAAAGTTATGAAGAGATACTGGTTTAGAAATTTCCAATATTGGCAATACATTTCCAGTCACATATTTTAGAAAAAGTTAAAAACTTCAAGAAAAAGGATACGAATTAAGAGAATCATAATAAAAAGCGAAAAATGAATTCATTATGTATGCACATCAAGGAAAACCATAGAAAATCAAAGATATAAAAAGTGTGAAATGCCTTTTCGAGGGGAAAAAGGTAGCAGTAAGACTCAAGTCCGACTATTCAACAGAAACTCTGTCAGCTAGAGCACAATTAAAGTGAATTACATTTCCCATAAGTAACTGCAAACCTTAAACAGTCAAGGCTTTTGGAGACCAGAAAACAAAACAAAACAAACCCTGAGATTACTTTTCACGAGAAGACTAACGCTTAAAAAGAAAAGCCAAAACAGTATTTAAAACAAAAAGAAACTTATCTTTCATGGCTTCATATCTAAGCACATCTTACATAGACTAAAATCATATTTACAGTGAATGTGTGAGTAAATCAACAATGAATCTCAGCAGAAGCAGCCAAATGTTGAACACTCCAAACCATTCACCAAGAAACAATAAAGAAATATGTTATAAAATATTGGAAAAGTAGAATACCACATACTAATGTATGGACAAGATAATTCTACAATCTAAAACAGGAATAGATTTAATAAATGTAGTGTTGATCAAAAGACAGATTCTTTACATCTCCTATCTGATTAAATGAAGAAAAAATAAATAAAACAAAAAGAAGACAGACCCCAAATACAACACTCTCTTTAAGAATCTATTTATACAGTACAAGGCAGACATATATATTAAAAATATATTTAGGCCTGGTGTGGTGGCTCATGCCTGCAATTCTAGCACTCTGGGAGACTGAGGCAAGAGAACCTCTTGAGCTGAGGAATTTGAGATCAGTCTGAGCAAGAGCAAGACCCTGTTTCTACTAAAAATAGAAAAAATTATCCAGGCACTGGGGCATATGCTTGTAGTGCCAGTTACTGTGGAGGCTGAGGCAGGATGATCGCTTGAATACCAACCACTAAAGTTTCTGTGAGCTAGGCTGATGCCATGACAATCTAGCCTAGGCAACAGAGTGAGACTCTGTCTCATAAAAAAATTGATTTATGTTGTCATAAGTTAGGGTAAAATTTGGGAACTTTTGGGAGGAGCAGACTAAGGCCATCTAAGCTATTAGTGGTATTTTATTGATTGATTATATGGTTGTGTACACTGTATAGTAACTCAACCATTTATGTACCTTTATTTTAAAAGCTTTATCAATTTGTGAGCTTAGGTTTGCACAGTGTTCTTTAGGTGTATCCTATTTCAACCTTGAAGAAAATATGTCATTCTCTAGCATTTTGGAGAACAATCAATTTTAAGATTGGCTGACAAACTCTTTAAGTGTAAAAATATGAAAATTCCTTGGCTGAATAGCTTAAATCAGAATCATATGTTATAATTGAATATTTCCACACTTTTTTTAGGTGAGTCATATCATTTGGTGAAAGAAATACTTCTGAAGTAATTTTAGGTACAGCAATTAGAAATATGCTAATCATCTCAACGACTAATGCTAAATTATTTCAAAATTCAAATATTATATTACTCAGGATTGAATCTTATCATTCTTATTTCTTATTTTATCTCCATGTGATAGAAATTTTACACTGTTACACAGTGCAACAATGCTTTGTATAAACAAAGGTACTAAGCTAACATATTCTGTACCATTCTGCTATGTCCATTTTCATATATCTTTATCAACCATCCCCAATATACCTGAAAACTAAATTATGACACCGAGAACTCAAGTTGTCATTTCTCTGAGGTAAATTATTAAAAGATCCAAGTAAGAGATAATGGTGCTGGATATTCTTCTCAAAGCTGGTCGGGGGGTGTTAAAAATCTTCATTATGTAGCCTCCCCAAATATTTCACTGTACTTTATTTTACCTCACATTACCTATAAGACAAAAGGCAAGAGATCCTGAGAGATATAGCTGCCTGTGCTTAAGAGGTGGAAAAGAAAGGCTGATAATAGCACATAGGCAAGTGACTGCCATGTGGAAGAAGATTCAGCATGCCTGGCTGTAGTTTCTCCTGAGATGACCCATAGTTATCATCAAGACTTCTGCCACCTGCTGGTTGCATTACTGGAAGCCACCTGAGAATGGAGCTCATTGTTGGTCCATCAGTTTATTTAGGACCTGATCAACCTACTCAGATGAAAAGTGGTTTTATCTCAGTACATCTGATTCGCTTCTATATTTTAAATCCTCTTGTAAGGAAATAAATCCTGTTAAACTGATGTTTCAGGCATATTCATAGACACCTAAGTCAACGTATATATCCCAGAGGTTTGAGGGAGCTTTATCTGAAAACTTCTCCATGACTAATACAGCACACACCCTGCAGTATTTGATGTTACTCTCTCTTAGGTCCGTTGAAAATGACACTTTTGTTAATTTTATCTTCTCTAGCTTAATGCACTTTTCCACCTCTGGTTTAACAAAATAGGTTCATTTTTTTCACACTCACTCTTTATTTTTTTTCCTTCACATTCTCTATTGGGAGATAAAGAAACTGAGATATTCTTTCACGTCACTATCATTACCTGTTTTTGTTTTCCTGAGCATCAAGTGCCGTTGATTCTACAACCACAAAAGGCTAGAAACTTACTTATTTGATATAATGTTCCTGTAGGCTGGACCTTATAAATTTGATGAATGAAAAGTTAGTCAGAATGGTAATGTGGAGCTAAAGGGATTTAAAATCATTTCTCAAGTTAATAGTCTGGATTACACTGGATTACATCTTTGTTTCTTTTCTTCACTACCCACTACATACCTAAATCCCACTGTTCAGCTTAGCTGTGTAAACGCCAAACACAAATTACAGAAAATCCTTATACCTCAGATGCAAAGCTTTGTGTATTAGGGATAAACAAGGAAAAATGGTAATTTTAATTTTTCTCTTATGCAGTCTATTTATGTAGTAAACCTTCACCCAAAATAGAATCTTATAATTAATATTAAGCCAGAGGGAAGGAAGCAGTACTTACTAAAAATCTTGAGATTCTACAACCAAGCCACTGATCTTGGCACTGTAAATGATAGCCTTCGATCAAATTCGACTTTTATACCTTAGTTGACCATAGACTTGCCTTCCCTGGATTAAGTTTTAATGTTATTCTGTGGAATTTTATTGATGAACACTACATCAAAACAACTGTTTCAAAATCACAAGTACACTTGCCATAAAAGTGTTATGGGCACTGTCCTCTGTGTCTTTACTGTCTTCTTTATAAAGTCAGGAATTCCTCTAATCAAAAAGGGCTAAGAGTACCTAGAGCTTCCCTTGAGCAAGTGGCTTTCTGCTTTCTGTCAGTTAAAGAATTATATAAGTAGAGATTTTCACACAATCTCAAAAGACTCAGTCAGGAAGAAATAGAAATCCTGAACAGGAAAATAGCAAGCCATGAGATTGAAGCAATAATAAAAAAGCTTCCAACAAACAAAATCTCTAGACCAGGTGTATCCACAGCCAGACTTCACCAGGCCTACAAAGAAGAGCTGGTATGCATAACGCAGAAATTACTCCATAACATTGAGGAGGAGAAAATCCTCAGCTCATCTATGAAGCCAGTATTACCTTGATACTAAAGCCAGGAAAGGGCACAACAACAAACAAAGAAAACTTCAGACCAGCATCTATAAATGTAGGTGCAATTGTCCTTAACAAAAAACTAGCAAACTAAATCAAGCAGTAAATAAAAGAAAACTTGCACCATGAGCAAGTGGTCGTCATTCAGAGATGTAAGGATGGCTTAGCATAGGGAAATCAATAAATGTGATTCATCACACAAGCAGAAGCAAAAACAAAGGTTCTATAATAATCTTAGTAGCTGCAGAAAAATACGACAAAATTCACCACTCTTTGATGATAAAATCTCTTAAAGCCCTAGGCATAGAAGGAACATATCTCAAAATTATAAAAGTAACATATGTACATATTATAAATCCACAGCCAACATAATACTGAACGGGGAAAAGTTGAAATCATTCCTACTAAAACTGAAATAAGACAAGGGTGCCTACTGGTACTACTTCTATTCAACAAAGAGTTTGAAGTCCTATCAAGAGCAATCAGGCAAGAAAAAGAAATAGAGGGTATCCAGATACGGAAAGAGGAGTTCACACTATCACTTTTCTGCTGATAACAGGATCTTATATGTAGAATAACCCAAAGACTTCACCAAGAAAACCCTGGGGGTGGGAAATACATTCAGCAAAGTCCTAGGTTACCAATTGAATTTACACCCATCAGTAGCATTCCTATGCATCGATAATACTCAAGCTGAACTTTAAGTGAAAGGCTGAACACATTCACAGTGGTTACAAAGAAAATACACCTAGGAATTTTCTTAACCAAGGATATGAAAGAGCTCTGTAAAAAGTACTATGAAACAATGAGGAAATAAATCAGAGGTGATACAAAGAAGTGGCAAAAAAAAAAAAAAAACAGTATGCTCAGGGAGTGTTACAACTAACATTATTAAAATGTTCATACTACCCAAAGTGATTAAAAATTCAATGCGATCTCTATCAAAATGCCATTGTTTTATTTCACATTCCAAGGAAAAAAACATTCTACAGTTTGTTTGGAAGCAGTAATGAGCCCAAATAGCCAAGGCAACCTTAAGCAAAATAAATAAGCTTGGAGGCATTACTTCACCAGACTTCAAATAATACTATAAGGTTATAGTACCCAAAGCAACATACTACTGGCACAAAAATAGAGACATAGGCCAATGCAACAGAACAGAAAACCTCAGTATAAAACCACCAACATACAGCTCACTGATCTTTGATAAAGAAGACAACAATGTAAGATGAGAAAAATAAGCCCTGTTCAAAAAAATGGTGGTGGGAGAATTGGATAGCCACATGCAGAGGAATGAAGCAAGATCCGTATCTTTCACTATTCACAAAAATTAAGTCTAGGTGGAAAAAGACTTGAATGTAACTTATGAAACCATGAGAATGCTAGATGCAAATGTTGGACAAACTCTTCTACATTTCAGCCTAGGCAAAGAAATTATGAAGAAGACCTCAAATGTCAACCACAATAAAAACATAATAAATCAATGGGACTTTATTTAAAAGGTTCTGCACAGCTAAGGAAATAATCAGCATAGCAAATAGACAACATACTGAATGGGAGGATATAGTCACTATCTATACATCTGATAAAAGGATAATAACCAGAATGTACAAAGAACTCAAGCAAATTAACAAATGAAAACCAAACCACTCCATTAAAAAAGTAGGCAAAAGACAGAAAGATAATGTTTTCAAAACAAAATAGAGAAATGGCAAAAAAAGAAAAAAGAAAAAAACATGAAAAAATGCAAAACATCACCAAACATTGGGGAAATGCAAACTAAAACTACAATGAGATATCACCTTACACCAATTAGGTGTGTTTGGGCTTTTTATTAAAATGTCCTCAAATGTCCTCCTTTTTATTAAATGTTTTTTGGACATTTTATTAAAATGTCCTCAAGCAATATATTCTGGTGTGGATGCAGAGAGAAAGGAATATTTATACACTGTTGGGGGATTGCAAATTATTATAGTACAACCTCTATGAAAAATGATATGGAGATTCCTTAGAGAACTAAAAGCTGATGTATTTGATCCAGCAATCTCCCTACTGGGTATTTACCCATATGAAAAGAATTCATTTTATCAAAAAGATCATGCCCTCAAATATTTATTGCAGCATAATTGACAATAGCAAAGATGTAGAATCAACCTAAATGCTCATCAATTCATGAATGGATTAACAAAATGCTGGATCTTTCTACTACGGAATACTATTCAGTCATGAAGATGTATGTATTAAGGCATTTTGCAAAAATATGGAGCAAAGTGGAGACTATTATCCTAAGAGAAGCATCTAAAGAAGTAAAAAATAAGCACAACAAGTGTACTTTCTATTACATTTGAACTAACCAATGAGTTCATATGTGTATAGAAGAAACTAAAACTTACTTAGAATCATTCAGAGGAGGTGGGGGAAGGTGATGAGTGTAAACCTGCCCAACAGGTACAATGAATGCTATTTGGGGGATGGGTACTCTTACGGCCCTGATTCAAGCATGATAAAGCATTTCATGTAGCAAAAACATTTGTACCCCTGTAATATTTTGAATAACACAAAAGAATTGTACAAGCAATCAGCTGTCTTTGTAATTCATCTGTTAAACGGATGAAAGACAAATTGCAAACTATATATAATAGTTTCATTTCATCTGCATTTTTTGAAATCTTCTATTCCTCTCTTTTGATTTTTCTTTTCCCATTTTGTCATTATTTTCTCAAAAGTATTTAAATAATGTAATTTATGAAAGAGGCAATGTAAATATAACCATTTTTCCTACGGAAACATTAAACGTATGTTGGTTAAGCATCTATTTCATATTTTATTGTAAATCTAAGGCTTAAAAACTTATCTTTTCATGAAAATCCCAGTTTCCTTCAGATGAATCTGAGTTCTAAACAGGTGGGGTGAGTGAGGAGTGAATTTGCTTTCTTTGATACATTAGCAATATTTGGAGACAATTTTGGTTGCCATGACCGGAGAGGACTAATGGATTGATGACACCATCTAATGGGTACAGCCCATCAATGCTGCTACATTTCTGGTAAGATACAGGATAATGCCTCTCATTCTGTGCTCCAACTCTAAAAAGATTATTCCTCTCACAATATTGAGTTTTGAGATTGATAAATACTAAAATTAGTTTTCTTCGCTAGATTAAAAACAAAGCAAAACAAAAGACCTTTCGGTTAAGTTGCCATAACTTTGTTCCCTTTTGTAATTTACTTGAACCTGTTTGTCAGTGTTCTTGTTTTTCTTATTATTTTTACGTGGATAAAATATTTCATTGCTTATTTTGACTATGCCAATTTTCATTTTCTTTAATTCTACTTTTATTAATTCCTTTCCATACAAATTGTGTTTCTTTTTTTTAAGCTTGCAAGATGCATATTGATATCATGACTTATTTTATACATTATTTGAGAAGAAAATAGACTGACAATACCAAAATATAAAGTATTTTTGCCCTCTTGAAGTTGAGGATAATAGCTCTGGTGAAGGGAATCACAGTAGGCTATTTTTGTTCTGTAGTGAACTATACTAGGATAATATTTTTCTAGTTCAGAGATCCTAGCCCCTTGATTATGATCTTCGAATTAAACTCATCTGTGGTTATTCTGTAAAAGAATTGCTTCTGCTTTTCCCCTTATAATTATTATCCCCCAATTCTGATTTTATTGTCCTCATGGGAAGTTACCTTCTTCAATAAGAAAGTATATACATTTATGGGGGAAAAATGGTCTTCCCCTCTCTGATCTCCTAAAAAGAGAGAAGGAGATTGTGTGTTGAAGTTATAATAATGTAAAGCATGGATAGTTTATAGAAATAAAGGTGATAAATATAAAGATAGATAAGGGAAACTATTTTTAAAAGAAAAAAAAGGATCCATTTTCAGAGTGTATTACCCGGAAAGTGCTCTTTGCAAAGTAATTTTTAAGCTGAGAGCTAAGAGTTGAGCAGGAGTCTGAGTTCTTCAGCTGAAAGGTGTCAGGAAATGCATTTGAGGCACTCACGCACAGGAGCAAGGAAGTGAAGCCCTTCAGTTGAGAAAGCGCTTGCTGGAATCAAGGCATGGTAAGATCATTGGCAAGATCAGAGCTTGGTGGAAAAGCAGTAGGAGACACTCAGGGGTCTCGCGTGGTCCTTATCCTGAGAGTAATGGTAAAAGCATTATACAAAATAATGACAGGATGCTTTTTAAAAGATCATTCATGGATAATGGATTGAAAGGAAGCAAAAGTGGAAGCAGGCAGGCAAAAAGTTATTGCAGGAGCCCTGAAGACAACGGTGCTCAGACCAAGGCAGTGGAGACAGAAACTGTGCTATGCGCCAAACTGTGCCATGGGTTTGACAGGGCATCGTAGTGGATTTTAGGGGTGGCAAAGGAGAGATAAATGGTAAGAATAACTTTCAAATAACTACATTAAGAAATTAATTAGATACTGGCACCATTTATTGAGATGACACAAACTAGAGAGATTTATCCAAGATGGCCAAGCCATCACTTTAGCATTTGGTTTCATTTGTTTGCCTATTTTCTTTATATTTTATGTTGTTTCCCCATTTCCTTCTCTTCTTCTCTCATTAGACACTGTGTGTGTGTTTCAAATGGGAAGTTGAAGATGTGAGTCTCAAATTCAAACGAGGCAACTGGACTACAGATTAGATTAGAGTCTTTAACATACAGATTTCATCATAGACACAGAAATAAGTAAGATCATCTAGGGGAAAGTTTCAAAAAATAATAGTGATATCTAAAAATGAACCCGTGAGGAATTCTAACACTTAGGGGTCCAACAGAGGATTAAAAGAAGAAAGATAATTAAGAATCAAGAGGATAACCAGAAAATTGTGTTTTCAGTGTTGTCGACAGCAAGGAATGAGAATTTAAATATATTCTGTTTATGTAGGAAAAAACCTTGCATTATAAATCTAGTCCTGCAAGTAAAACATCCAATTCTCTGTCTTACTTGATAAACTTATTTTTTGAATTGTCTTAATGCTATAAAATCTTTGACTAATATATTGGTCAATAATCTTGAGATGCGCATTTAAAGACGGGGGACAAAAAAGGAATAATAATGAGTTATTGATGAAATTGTAATCAAGCAAACTGTACAGAGAAAACTTAAAAACTAGAAGAAAAATGTAGGAAGAAGTTAATCATAAGATCTACACTATTCACATTTATTTGTGGCTATAAAGATTATTTAGAAAATATATCCATGCCATTAATATGCATGTGCATTCATTATGGTGTGCATGTAATTAAGCCCACACTTTCTGTTATCTGGAATTTTTTATCTGTAGTAGCTCTTCAATGTAAAACTTATCAGTACCGTATCAATCTGAGCTGATACTTTGATGTGTTTTTGAAATATACATGGTTTGACTGGAGCTATACTTCAAAGAAAAATTGGCCTTTTAATGGAAAAGAGCTTTTCCCCCTGTTTAGAGGTAAGTATATGAAAGTCCTAGACTAGTATAAATAAAAAAGGACCTCTAAAAGTGTCAGAAGATCAGAAAGAGGGGCAAACTTTATAGGATTCAGAAGTCTAAATCCTTGTCAACATCTAAGAGAATGAGTTTTCTTTACTCACATAATTAGAAAATTTTCTTAGTTAGGGAATAAAGTAATAAATCAGGATTTTTCTGAGTTTGTTATTGCATTTTGGTTTCTAATTATCCTGAAAAGATTTGAGGACAAGAGATCAAACATTTGGGACTCCTCCCTGTAATTCACGCTAGATAAGGTTCATAAAGCAGGTGAAATAAAAATGTACAATGAGTGGAAACTGATTTTAGAACACATTTATCAGTGTCCAACCCATGTTTTTAATCACATGTACATTCTGAGCTGTGAATGCTTACATCTCATTGTAAATTTAAAAAATAGTTATTTGAATCCCTCAATGAAAATTAAAAATACTTTAATGATATAATTTTCTGAATATCAGAACAAAGCAAAACATCTCATCATTTAGGCAAAGAATGCTTAGGCATCATAGACTATAAGCAACCAATTTTGTTTCTCAAAAATAACTATTATGTAAAATGGAGAAAAAACCTAACATTTTGGGAATGAATTAAATGATGTATTTTATTATATTCTTCATTGGATTATTTTAGTAATGCTCTGCCATATCATAAGATCATTCCATCATATTTTATAAGGTCTTCCTTGAATATAGTAGAAAGAATTTAGCACATAGTCTTAAATGTCTTCTAATTTCTTCTAATTTAGTTCCATGATGGTTAAATAAGTGTATTTTTTTTCCTTCAGAGCATAGTTATAACATCAGAAGATACGGATATTCTAGTAACTAAAATTGTTTTTAAAGAATATGAGATGAACACAAGTTTCAATATTATTGTAGGTTTATTCTAGTGTCAAAATATTATTTGATATACAGAACAAAGCTTAGAACAAAACTGTTTATCAAGGCCTAATTTGTTCCTGACAATTTTGTTACATAAATCAGGAAAACAATTGCACAAACTTTGGGGTCAATTATGTGGAAAATGTCATGATGTCAATAATATTATGGAAAGTGTTGATTGTCTAGTTTGTGTTTTGAGGTACTGTTTTTTTTTCTATTAAGGTACCCAAACTACGATGAACATAATTTTCTTTTATACTAATTTCTACAGAAACTAGAAAAATTCATCTTGTTGGCTACACCAAGGAGCAAATCACTGAAGCATTGTGACAGTATTAGTCAAGACTCCAAATTCATTATCTAAACCAAACATGCCTCAGATTTTCCATTTAATGGAAGTGTAGCTCTTGCTTCTGACCCTACTAGAGATTACCAGATAGGAGCAAAATGCTCCTATCTCTCTACACACATATGTTCACTTTCATCACAGACATCAGAGTAAAGCCACCACACTCAACAGTAGCAACACTTTCTTCTAAGTTTAAATAATATTTTGAAAATAAAGTATTTATTATCAAGTTATCTTAGGGACTTCAGAAAAATCCTCCCAATATTTTTAGAATGAAATATTTTATTTGAATATGTACACTCTATCTATCTATCTATCTATCTATCTATCTATCTATCTATCTATCTATCTTCACATCCCACTGGAATATTCTGAAATTCATTACGGGATTACCTTTTAAATCATAGGCTTAAATAATATATAAAAAGTCAATAAAAAGTTAAGTAAGGTATTCAATGAAAGTCAATGTCAGCCATTCTATGATCAAATTCTAATTACTTTTCAAGGGAACAATTAGGAACTCATCATAAAGAAGTGAGCATGGCATGATGGTGCATGGCAGTCTATTGCTTGGGAAGAACAGAGTGGGAATAGACTTGGGTCTCTTCCAACCCCCCACTTGAAGATAAAATTTAGTTATGCCAAACAAAAGTGTAACTTTCTCCCATAAAGTTTTTTTTTTTTTTTTTAAATGGGGAAATGGCCTGACAGTGTAGATGTTTAAATGGGTTCTCCCACTTGACTGTTTTATTTATCATGTGATACAGCATACATCTGTAAATTTAATACCTTTTGAGTTGAAACAAGAAAGGCAGAGCTATAAAAAGTAAGTTGGCAGAAGCCAGACTCTAAGTTAACAAGATATTATTTTACTGCTCCTATGAAATGTGAACTGTATTGACACTGTGGAGAAGAGTGAAAAGTAAAAAAATAAAGTAAAATAAATTGAGACAAAAATGAACCAAAGTGAATTTGCCTCTTTCCCAGCTCCAGAGATAATAACTGCAAAATCCCTTTACTTACAAACATCTGGCCTGAAATGCTTTGGGGGCACCTGGAGTAGTAAAGATCTAGTGTCAGGTTTCTGTCTTGAGTCAATTCATTAAGCTGCAAGGGGCCTAGAATATTAGCTCACATTAGTCTCCTAAAATTGCCACCGGTGTTGAACAATGAATATGTTTGGATAGAAAGGAACACTTATTTTTTTCTTCTAGATAATAAAACATTTTCCTATTAGAGTCGGTCTTTGTTTCTTAGCAGAGCCAAGAAATGTGTGTTATTTATCAAGGTACATTTTAAGCAGGAGGAAACCAAACTTAATAAAGTGAAATGTCTAATTTCTTAGTAATAAATTTTCTGATATGTAAGTTAAAAGAAAGTAAAATATGTTTAAACAAAACAGACATACTATTTTGTTAAGAGAATGTACAGTGAAAGTCCTTTGCTTGATAAAATGGACTGATAGCTTACTCCTGGCTATAAAGAGAGTGTCTCATTGAATTTAGAGAGCATGTAAAAGGGAGAAAAGATGTTTATTTTTTTTCAATTAATAGTATCATATCATTCTTATGAGAACAATATTTTTAAAATAAGAACCAGAGTCTTGCCAGGCAAGGTGGCTCGCGCCTGTAATGCTAGCACTCTGGGAGGCCGAGGCAGTTGGATAGCTTGAATTCATGGTTTGAGATCAGCCTGACCAAAAAGCAAGACCCCATCTCTACTAAAAATAGAAAAAGTGAGGCAAGAGGATCACATGAGTCCAAGGGGTGGAGGTTGCTGTGAGATATGACACCATGGCACTCTTCCCAAGGCAATAGCTTGAGACTGTGTCACAAAAAAAAAAGAAAGAAAGAAAGAAAAGAAAAAAGAAAAAGGAGAAGAAAGAACGAAAAGAAAAGAAACAAAGTCTTGCTCTGTTCCTCAGCTTGAAGTGAAATGGCATGATCGTAAATCACTGCAGCCAGCTTTGAACCCCTGGGCTCAAGCGATACATATGAGGACAATATCTTTAGAATCCTAATATGTGACAAGAAAACCTAATGTCAATACAATTCTAGGATTGGCATCAACAATTTGAATATGAGCGTTTACTCTTCAACTTTGAATATCAGGGTACACTTTTGCTCTTAGGACATAAATAATGAAGCAAGAGGCTTCATAATACCCTATCTTGTCAGTATTCAAGGCAGATGGTTCCTAGAGGTTAATAGAACACAGAAAACTTTACAAAATACTTATAAATTATTCTCTATATTTTGGCCATCTCTTTGTAAATTTTGTAGTGAATATTTTGTAAATGAAGGTATGTTTAGCTACAATTTCCCATTTTTGCTATGTGCAGCAACTTCAAGGGTGACATTTGTGACACCCTGTACTATAGAACCCACATGAAAACAAGTTATTTCTAAAATTAATTTTTAAATCAAACCACAGTAATTGGAATTTTCACAAATGGGACCCAGAATATACCCATTGTGTTGCCACATCAATATTTTAATTGCCCAGCCTGCTGAGGTGGGGCTTGAACTTAATAACTACTTTGAACAACTCATTGAAATATATCGAAGGTAACATGAAAACTGCCTTCTCAAAGGAATAAGAGCAAAAGAGTTAAGAGCGTAGTCACTCGTGTGATATTGACAATCTGACTGATAAATCCAGCTAAAATCCAAAGCTGAACCCAATCTGGAAATTTATGAGAATCATGTGGCCTCCTACAACCAGGAGCAGTCCCCAAAAGGTGAAACATAAATTGCTTCATATACAAACCCTGCTCAAAAGCAGGATACTCAGAGGGTGAAAAGTGATCTTCTCCGTCTAGAAGTCCTTATCCTTAGCCAAATTACCTTGCTACATTGTCAATAAATACCTATGAGTTTAGAGGAAGAAGTGGGTTATGTAGATGTCTGCAAAATATGCATAGCTAAGGGCTCAAGGGACAATAATGGCTTGAAAGGATAACTTGGTCAGATCGTTGGAGTGAGTTAAATGATTTCATGAAATGGGCAGGCTTTGGGGTGCTTGTCATGCAGTAATGAGTACAGTCACAGCACAGTTTTGTTGTACCTGATGAAACAGCTGAAGTGATAAGAAACTGCATCCAAGGGTAGCAGGGAAGAAATCACTTGGAAATGGCTGTGAGCAAAATTCCCCAAGGACAAGAGCCTGCACAGAGCTACAAGTGAATTAGATTACACCTCTGTCATGGACCCCAGGAAGCTAGAAATGGGTGTTAACTAGGATTGACACCTATTATGCTCTCAGATTCACTTATCCTGTAGCAGAAGAAACCTTAGAGGACACAGGGAGAGGGTTGGAACAGTGAATCCTTTTTCATTCAAAAACTCTGATCATTTTACTGCTATACAAGGACGCACATATGGGAAAGAAAATAAAATGCTGCACAGCCCGGCCTCACCCTTTTCTTTTTTTAAGAATAGTGAATTATCAGACTGTGTGACAGTCAAAGCATCTGGTAAAAATGAGCTTTGTAAGGATTGATGTAATCGTTCAAATAAGATGTGTCCTCAAATTACTTAAGATCGGACTTTACCGTAAGTGTGGAGATGGACGAAGAGAACCGTTAGCAAGCCTATAGTGATTGCGATACTTTGGTTAAGCAGCAGATCACCCAAATATGAGGCGAGCAGACGTGGGTCAAATGTGTAATATATACAAATGGATAGAGTGTTAATAAATGGAAGGGGCCCTTCCGCCTGGACTGCCAGTTCAGGAAAGGATGCCGCCATACTGTTTCCGGGAGATCACCTTGGGGAAAATGAACAATATTTTGCTTAGATCTGGTGCTAATTGGCAATGTTGGGAGAAAACTCCAGAGCTGTTTTCTACAGAGAATGGAAATTGGGCTCCTGCTGCTTTGTAAACTCCAAATAAATACTCCATCTGGATAATTCAGAGAAGAGAAGTGGCACAGCATGCAGGCCCAGTGTACCAAGAGCAGGCCACCCGAGTGAGTGTAGTACCCAATCAGTAGCAATTAGATTTCCAGGTGATTTCTACGGAGAAACAGAAACCAGACAGCAGTGAAATAATATCTTCAAAAGCCTAGAAAAAGTCACCCTTCAATACAAAAGCAGAAAACAGGGTTTAAAAGAACAAAGTGATTGTCAGCATTTTCAGATTAGATCAGTTCACAATTGAACTTTACTAAGTGAAATTTAAAACTTCAGTTGACGCTTGAAGAACCTGACCTGTGGGCCCACTTATACGTGGACTTCCACCCACCTCTGCCATCTCTAAGACGCCAAGACCAACCTGTCTCCTTCATCAGCCGACTCAACAGGAAGATGGTAACCATGAAGACCTGTGTGATGCTCCCCTTGCAGGTAATGAATAGTAAATATATTTTCTCTTCCTTGTGGTTTTCTTAATAACATTTTCTTTTTTTGAGACAATTTTATTGTGAGAATACAGTAAATAATATATAACATATAAACTGTGTGTTAAATTTTATCAGGAAGGCTTCTGCTCAACGGCAGACTTTTAGCACTGAATATTTAGGTGTGTCAAATATGATATAATTGCAACCACGCAATTCCAAGCCCGGCACTGTGAAAATGCCAGTTGTATGTTGATTTCAGGAGCACTCAAACTTTCAACAGACTTTTTGTTTAATTTTTCTTTATGGAACTTGACAACTTAACTAACATTTATAAAAGGACCAAAGAATCCATGATATTCTATAAAAGTTAGCAAAATTGTTTAGCTAGATATTAAAAATTATTGAAAAGCTATATTAATAAATAATGTAAAGGAAAAGTAGATTAAAATAAAGAAGCAGAATACACTAGAATCCAGAAAGAGACTTAAATATCTGTAGCCACAATTTGTGACACATGTAACAGAGTAGTTTACAGTGCTGGGAAAGATTGTCTTTCCCATTATTTCCAAAAAATTGAAATCCATAACCTATGGAAAACAATAGTGTCTGACATACTGCTACAAAAACCCGGTTTTGGCTAGGTGTTTGTAGCACAGTTATTACAGCGCCAGCCACATGCACCAAGGCCAGCGGTTTCAAACTCAGCCCAGGCTTGCTAAACAGTAATGACAACTGCAACAAAATTAGCTGGGCATTTTGGTGGGTGCTTGCAGTCCCAGCTACTTGGAAGGCTGAGGCAGGAGAATCTCTTAAGCCCAAGAGTTGAGGGTTGCTGTGAGCTGTGACGCCACAGCCCTCTACCAAGGATGACATAATGAGACTCTGTCTCAAAAAGCAAACAAACAAGCAAAGAGAAAAAACAGTTTCAGGCAGGTGGTACATCTAACGTGAAGAGCACAAACAAGGAAGAAGGGGAAAGGAGTGATAAGGAGGGAAAAAAAGAAAAATCGTGAGATTTAGGGGTCATCACATTTATGATTTTCTGGCAGAAAAATATTTCTAATACAGTACTTACCATATAAATTAACAATTTTTGTTCATTAAAGAACGTAATTTAAAGAGCAGTGGTCCATATATACAACAGAATATTATTTAATCACAAAAGGAAGAAATCCTGCCATTTGCAATAACAGAAATGGAACTGAAGAATATCATGATAAGTGAAATAAGTTAAGCAAGGAAGAATAAATTTTACACTTGTTCTCACTCACAAGTGGGAGCTAAAAATTGAAACAATTGATTTCATAGATACAGGGTAGAATGATGGTTACCAGAGGCTGGGAATGGTAGCTGGAGGCCAGGGACTAAAGTAGGAGTCGTTAATGGGTACAACAATATGTTATAAAGAATAAACAAAATCTAATATTTGATATCACCACAGAGTGACTATAGTCAACAATAAGTTACTGTATATTTTAAAATAAATACAAAGTGAAATTGGCATGTTCACAAATCAAAGAAACAATAAATGTTTGAGGTCATCAATACCCAATACCCTGATTTGGTTTTTACACATTTTGTATCTATATCAAAATATCACTTGTACCCTGTAAATATATACCTAAAATGATTAAAAATGTATGCTTAAAAAGGCTACGAGAAAACAAGAAAATGGGAGGATGGGTGGAGGGAGGGTGATTGGTGGGATCACACTTATGGTGCATCTTACAAGGGTACAAGTGAAAATTACTATATGTAGAATATAAATGTCTTCATATAGTGATTAAAAGGCCATGAAGGCTATGATATTTCAGATTGTATATGAAGTCAGCACATTGTGCCCCATGATTGCACCAGTGTACACAATTATGATTTAATAAAAATAAAAAAAATTTAAAAAAAGAAAGAAAACAAGAAGATATTCTCAACTATGCAGTCAAAACAGGATTTTTATCTATAATAAAACCGAAGTTCCCAAAGGGGAAAAAGGGCAACATAATTAAGAAATGATCAAGAAACATAAATAAACACGTATCAAAAAAACACATGAAATATTGCTTAATCTCATTTATCAAAAATGCTAATTAAAATATAAATGACACATTACACCACACCCATCAGAATATTAAAAAGTGATAATAAAATAAATATACAAGGAGGTGTTATAGAACATGTAAATGAGAATAAATGTACTTGGATACTAGTAAACATGCTCAAAATATTCATAGCAACATCATTGTCAATAACTCCAGTCCAAACACCTTCCAAAAGTAGAACTTACAAATTGATTGTGATTCATTCATACAATGTATATATCATTCTATGAATATATGTATGTATATTGGTGGAAATGGACAAACTGTATCTAACCACAAAATCTTGATTACATCTCACCTACATAACGCTGAGCAAAGAAAGCCAGACTGCAAAATATACATAGCGCATGATTTCATACATATCAAGTTCCAAAAATAAATAAAACTAAGTTACACTTTTAATAAATATACTGGTGGCAAAATATTTAGAAAATAAGAAATTATTGTCTAATTATTACCATAACATCCAGGATAGTGCTCACTCTTGAGGTAGAGGATGAAGGGTTTAGTAATCATGATATACGGACATAATATAAGAGCTTTGGGGTTGATTTCATGTTCTATCAGATCCCAAATGTGGATTACATAGGTGTCTGCTAGTGATAATTCATTACTTTGTGTAATTTTCTGCATATGTTATAGTTCTCAGTGAAAAAGTTTAAGAAGAAAACATCAGAGAACAGAAACCTTTCCACAGGAGGGATTGGAGTAATAACATCCCATGTTATTTAATTTTGAATGATATACAAATGGTCATAAATATGCAAACACTAATATTACTTAGGCCTAAATTATGATGTATTATATAAAAGTATAGGGTGTTGAACAGTGAAAGTATGGAAAGATGAGCTACATAAAAGTGTGAACCCCCCTTCTTGAACAAAGTAATTCATATGGACAGTCTAAAATCTGAAACCACAGAATGAGAACATGAATATAATATGCAGGTCATGGAGACAAATGCCAGCAGTAAAACCAAAAAATTCATATTATATGTAACTTTGATTAAAAGAAATATTAATAATATTTTTCATAATTAGTTCATAGTTGTGTATATATATGGGATACATGTATATTTTCAGATATATGTGCATACAATGTGTAATAATGAAATCAGAACAGTTGGTGTATTTATCGCCTCAAGTATTTATTATTTATTTGTGTTAAGAACATCCTAATGCCTTTATTTTAGCTATTTTTTAAAAATGCTATAAAGTACTGTTGTTATAATCACCCTATTTTGCTATCAAATACTAGATCCTATACTTTTTTTTTTTTTGAGACAGAGCCTCAAGCTGTCACCCTGGGTAGAGTGCTGTGGCATCACAGCTCACAGCAACCTCCAATTCCTGTGATCAAGTGAGTCTCTTGCCTCTGCCTCCCAAGTAGCTGGGACTACAGGCGCCTGCCACAACGCCCAGCCACTTTTTGGTTGCAGCCGTCATTGTTGTTTGGCGGGCCCGGGCTGAATTCGAACCTGCCAGCTCAGGTGTACGTGGCTGGCGCCTTAGCCTGTTGAGTCACAGGCGCCGAGCCAGACCCTATACATTTTATCCAAGTATAATTTTGTACCCATTAACCATCCCCACTTTATCCCCCATCCTACCACCCCTCCCAGTCTGTGGTAACCACCTTTCTACTCTCTATCTTCATGAGATCAATTGTTTTAATTTTCAGCTCCCACATAGGAATGAGAACATACAAAATTTGTCTTTCTGTGCTTGACTTATTTCACTTAATATAATGTTCTCTAGTCCCACCCAAGTTCTTGCAAGTGACAGAATTTCACTCTTTTTTTTTTTTGCTGAATATTATTCCATTGTGTATGTGTACCATATTTTCTTTATCTATTTATCTGTTGGTGGACACTTAGGTTGGTTCCAATTCTTGGCTATTATATTTTACTTTTTTGAAATAAACATGAGGATGCAGATATCTTTTTGGTCTACTTGGGTTGGTGGCGGAGGGTATATACATAGCAGTGGGATTTCTGAGTCATATGGTAGTTCTATTTTTAGCTTTTTTGAACTCTCTACTGCTCTCCATGGTGATTTACAAATTTACATTCCTGCCAACAGTGTATGAGGAGTTCTTTTTTCCGCCTTATCCTCACCTGCGTTCATTATTGCCTGTCCTTTGGATAAAAGCCATTTTAAGTAGGGCAAGATAATATCTCATAGAAGTTTTGATCTGAGTTTCCCTGATGGAGAATGATCTTGAACATTTCTTTCATATACCTGTTGGCCGTTTATGTGTCTTCTTTTGAGAAATGTCTATTCAGATTCTTTGCTCTTTTTTTAACCAGATTATTTGATTTTCCTATGGAGTTGTTGGAACTTCCTCCATATTCTTGTTATTAATCCTTTGTCAGATGGGTAGTTTGCAAATATTTTCTCCTATTCTGTAGGTTGTCTTTTTGTTTTGTTGACTGTTCTTTTTGTTGTGTAGAAGCTTCTTAGCCTGATGCAATCCCATCTGGCCATTTACTGTTGGTTACCCAGGCTTTTGAGGTATTCCTCAAGTAACCATTGCCCAGACTAATGCCTTGGGGCATTTCCACAAAGTTTTCTGTTAGTAATTTCATAGTTTCAGGTTTAAATTTAAGCCTTTATTTTATTTATGTATATGGAGAAGGATAAGGGTCTAGTTTTATTCTTTGATGTACATATATCCAGTTTTTATAACACAGTAAAAAGATAGTAGAACCTCTGTAAGTTGACCATCCAAAGGATTGTAACAAACTGGTCAACATACAAAGAACATCATCATGAGGAACTAGGCCTACTGTACTGATATCTACATGTGGTTATGTCTGGTCTATGAAAACTAGGCCAAATTAGGACATGATCGATGTAGGGAGGTGGTCAAATATGAAGTTTCTGCTGTAATTTTAAAAGGGCCAATATAGGTGGAAAGGAATAAGCCAAGAAGAATGTGATGTAAAAAAGGGTTAGTTAGGAAAGCTAGTAACATATGGAGGAGGGAGGAATAGAATGCTGAGGGCTGCTTTGTGGAAGCAGAGGACACTGCCATTGACAGGCAAGGTGCACTGAATGGCTGTCACCCAAAGGCCTTCACAGGGTCTTGGTGAATTTATTAGTTTAATTGACATGTAGAAAGAAGACCTTATCACCTAGAAAGAAATGGTTTCACATTCAGTTGACGAAAACAAAAAAGACAGCATTGGTTTTTAACTTAGGATGACAGCTATAACTATCACTCAGAATGAAACACTTATCCTCGGATTGCCGTTTTGGGGAGATGACTCAAGAATAATACTGGAACAAAGGTAGGTGATATTGATAATCTCCCCCAAATAAGCATATTGCAATCATTCCATGTGAGGGACAAATAACTATGCCCAAGACTTGGGAATTCCAAAGTATGTGGATAAATGGGTAAGAGTCTTTTTCCTCTGGTAGGATTCGCATGATCCAGACCATATTTACCTCTTAATTCTCATTTTCAGCAATTTCAAAGCCGACCAATTCCATTCTGAATGAAGCATTCTTCAAATTTGTGATTTATTTAAACAGGGCGTAGTCAGCTCTGTAGACATTGAAGTCATTCTTTTGCTTTACCATGATGTTACAAATATCAACTTTAAATTCATTCTGCATTAATTTTATTGTTAATACATGTATCTCATAAGGCAAATCTGTTTTGCAATTCAATGTACTTAAATTATTCCTTGCTATTACTCTATAGGCTAACAATGTGGTACAAGCCTGGTGTTTATTTGGTTTGGTGTTCACAGCATAAATATGAAATCAATGAAGCGATTGCAGTAATGACCCTGAAGTCTTTGTTAAAGTGGGTACCTTAGAGTCTTTAACGCTATTTTTCTACTTGAGTGTAATACATACCACATTGCTCCTTGTCTTCTCAAAGCAACATGAATATGAAACTTTATTTAGAGTGCTTTGTACTATATACTGCTTATATCTGAACTTTCATCGTTTTTATGTTTTCAGATCTGTGATCATGTCAAGGTCTGTGCACATGCCTATTTTTATATAACTGAAATTTATTTTTCATATAAACTCTTCTCATCCTTCAGAATTTTCAAGCAACAAGAGGTTATACCTTTAATAATTGAAAATTCTCTGGTTTTTCTCATCTTCAGGTCAAGTCTTAGAGTGTTTAGTGGAAAGACCTTCACCCCAAGATTTAACCTTTAATCAGTTGTTACTTTAACTCTTCATGAGATAGAATTTGTATAATAGCATGTTTTTAATTATAATTTTATTTCATACTATGTATTGACAAATTATGGTTGGCTAAATGTATGCAGAACAAAGTGATGTTATAATTTTTTAATATGATGTGGAAAGAATAAAATCAATTAACTTGTTCATCACCTCACATATTTAACAATTTTGATGGGAAACATTAGAAATTTACTCTTTTAGTTATGATATTGAAAAGTACATAACTCAATTATTGTATTCACCATGATGTCTAACTGATCTCAAAAATAAAACAGAATTTTATTCCGCCTGTCTGAATATTTACCAGGGATAAATAGATATAGAAAATAAGATCTACGTACACAATGGAATACTATTCAGATTTAATATAAGAAGAAATTCTGTCATTTCTGTAACTTGGATGGAATTAGAGAATGCTCTGCTCAGTGAAAACCCAAGTACAGGGAGATAAATGTCATATTTTCTTACTTACATATGTAATTTAAAACAAAGCCATAGAAGCAGAGAATAGGTTGGTGGTTGCCAGAGGCTGGGAGTTGGGGGGTTGCGGGGGGGAGAGATGATAGTTAATGGATACGAAGCCTCAATTAGGCAATAGCATACTTAATCGGAACATCTCTTTGGATTGACCTATCTTCTCAGATTTTAAATATAGTTATCATTTATCTTAAAAAAAGAATTCCATTTGGATCATGTTTACTCAACCATATCCAGGGATGACTGTGCAAGTGTTTGACCAAGGAGGTACTTGGAGTACAAGCAAACTGCTGAAAAATAAGACAAGAAAGGGTAGAGGCCAAGTCGGGGTGTGAATTGAGTCTGAGTTTTACATGGTTGGTTTTATGGTCCCAACATGCAAGGAAACACAGCAGCGTAACCCAAGTCTCAGAGTTATCCCTTTCAGAATTCATGGTTCGGGTCTTGTTGCTTTTACAGCTAGCTAGCAGAGTTAAAGAGCATGGGTGATGGTCAGGCTTGGAAGGCTTGCTCTCTAAGCATGAGCAATAAACCAGCCATCCAAAATGTTGTTAGGTTCAGGCATCTGGAAGGAAAAACACATAACATGCACAAATGGGGAAAGATCCAGGGAAACACAGGATGAAAGCTGAGCAGAACCTTAGTAGACCAAGGGTGTGTACTAAAACTTCACTTGAATATATTGTATGAGAGGTTACTCAGCTTCCAACTCAATAAATGTTTATCAACCATGTGCTATTCTTCCGACATTAGGCCCAGTACTAAGAATGTACAGTACTAAGAACGCAGAGAAGGTTAAGACAAGGTCTCTGTTATTCAACAGTTTATAAACTTCGGGGGATAGGGAAGGATTTGCAAATGATGCAAAGCAATGCTACACCAGGACACTGTAGCCATGTTCTGGAACCACAGTGGGGTGCTACGTGCTTCGGGGGAAGGATCTTAGGGAAAATTTACATGAAGAAGTACCTCTTGATCTTGGCCTTGAAATATGAACAGGTTAATTTGAGAAATTGCATTATTTTTTTTCCATTCCTTTTATTGTCAACATTTCCTGTATTTTAACAAATTTGAGAGTTGAGCACAACTCTCATAAAATCCTGAGGCTAATTAATAAATGATACAATGAATAATAAAATGTTCAGCATTTTATTATTTTATTTATTTATTTATTTATTTATTTATTTTTTGCAGTTTTTGCCCGGGGCTGAGTTTGAACCCACCACCTCTAACATATGGGGCTGGTACCCTACTCCACTGAGCCACAGGCGCCACCTGTTCAGCATTTTAAATGTTTATTTATCTGTAGTACTTTATATTTTTATCACTCCTTTCACCATGGAACTCACTTTTTCTTTAATTTTACGGGCCCTGCCCTGCCCCAGCTTTTTTTGTTTCTATCTAATGTGCTTTTACCTAGATTGTTTACACTTCTCTTTTTCTGTCTTGTGTGCCGTTTACTGAGTTTTAATCTCCAGCTCTCTGCTCTTCTTTCTGGTGTGTGTTTGTTTTCCCCTTGAACACTGTCCCTATGTCACAGCTTCAGAACTCTTCTTAATGATCAGTCTTAATTTTTTTTTCTTTAAATTTAGCTCCGTTCTTTGGGGGAATTGTCAGTTCAGTTTTAGGGACTACACTTTAAAGTACGCCACCGTGGAAGCATTGAAAGCACATCAAATGATGTTTAACCTAGAGAAGGGAAGACTCAATGGGACATGAAAAGTGCCTTGAATTATTTGAAAGGCCGTTTTGTGAAAGAAGGATTACATTTATTTTGTATCCCCACAGGGAATGGCTAGTACCAAAGTTTTGAATTTTAAGGAGGCATATTTTTAAGTCAGCATAAGAGGAGTATTTTAAAAATTGGATTGGAAAAAGAAACATTAAAATGGTAGCAAAACAGAGAGTTACCCTGTCATCAAAAGGATGTCACACACAGGCTGAATGACAAGTTGTTAAGGACAATGTTTAAGGGGATTGATGCATCAGAGGAAGACAGAGCTGTATGTGAGAGCTTTTAATGTCCATTGCAACTCTGAGATAATATTGTGCTATGATCCCCTTGGATTTTCCATTGTTCACTCAAGTCAAGCATATTTCAAACATAATTCATCATGTCCCTTTTTAAGCTTGCTTTCCAGATGACTTCCTGTCTACCAGGACAACTCTCTCTCCACACATCCTGCACTTTTGAGACTTTAGCGCCATCTCATTTTCCATCTTTGTCTCTGAGATCTAACCAGTCTTCCTGTCTAGTTAGTTGTCTCTTGGCGATGTTTCCTTTATTTTTCCTTTATTCTTTCCACAATAACTCCTGTGATTACACCTTCCCCAGAACCTTGGCATGGAAAATGGGAATTTGTCTCATGGCATTCTTTAGCTCCAGAAGCCATCCCTATAGTTCACTGTAGAATTATGCCACATTAACTTTTAAAACTTCAGTTTGGTGTTTTGAAGATGCATAACAATTAGAACTACACAAATAAAATTAAATTTCTTTAAACTGAACATAGATCACACTAACGTATTATAAACTTTCATGTTCCATTATGTGAACAGCATGAATACTCCATTAACCAGTATCTGACTATTTCCCTGAAGTGAACTAATCTTTCCATCAAAAATTGCAACAACCCTTTATCTTGAACCAATCTTTCTAATTCCTTTAGCTCTGCTTTGGTTTTAACTCTTTCCCTCACTTTGTCTCTTAGTTTAAATTTTAAAAGTTTCTATTCCACCTAGGATAACATCTTTCACTTCTGAATTCCTTCCCTGTATAACTCATTTGGACTTTAACAATATACTATCTATTGCATTTTATGTCACTTCTAATTTATAAATACTATATCCTGATTAAAACAATTAACCTCTTTAAAATTCTTTATTTTATTTATTTTTATGTTCTCTTAAAAATTCTTGTGCTAAGCATATTTGTGTATACATACACACACACATATACTTTGTTATAACTACAGATGTAGCATAATATTTACACAATGAGTTCATCATTAATTTTAAATGAGATAGGAATCCTCTGCCTCCATCCTGGAGCTGCTCTGACTTGTATATATGTACTATGAATTATATCTAGGGAGCCAGAAAAGATGAGAATCCTAGTGAAATTTAACAATTGTATATTATATATGGTCCTGGTTGGATACCTGTATGGAACAAATGTTTGATTGTTCCATATATTTTAGCAACAAACTCCGTGGAGGAATACAGAAAACAAGAGACCTCAAAAACGTTTTTTTATGTGTAGGACAATCAGTGAGCAAGATGACATGAATAAATGGATTCTATCATATGATAAAAATACCACAATGACCATTTAATTGCTATCAAAAGGAAATGCAATTGCTTTACAAAATTCAAATGCAGGCATTGTTCACAACAATTAAAAGTTTATTTATAATTGTCACGAAGTTCCATTGCTTAATCTTGTTCACTAAAACATTTTGACTTGAGTTAGTTCTCCGTGGCTCCGTATTTATACTAATATTCACACATAAATTACATGAAAAAATATAATATCTGATTCTATCTTCTATGTCTCTTTTTAGTAGCATAGGCTTCGTTATCTTCTGACCCTATGGATAATAACAAAAATGTCTTACTGGTACAGGAGAAAAATACCATGGTTTAGCTTTTGGCTTGCTTTCTGTTTGTTTTATTTTGACGAAAAATTGCTCCTAGTCATAGGGAATCTTAAGCACATCTTTAGCTGGAGGTCTTTGGATCATTATTACATGATTGACGTGGGTATTATCTCCAACAAGACACCAAGCTGGCATCGTCAAACAGGTGTTTCCCTTGGCTCTTGCAAAGTACCAATTCCTGCAACCTGGAAGCAGAGATCTCTTTGGTAGTCCTGGGAAATTTCCCCCATGAGATGCTGGGAGGGATGGCTCCATCTGACAGTAAGGAGTGTCCGTTACAGTACTAAGCTACAAGTGAGATGTTTGTGCCTCAGTAGAGGGTCACCTATGCAAACCTTATGTATCTCTTCACTTCTTGGTTACTTTAACCTGTCGACAGTGATTTATTTCATCACAATTCATTACTTACCCATTTCTCTTTTGCTTGTAACTTAGCTAGTGAGGCAGCTCCAGCTTTAGGAAGCAGAAACAATGCGAACTGTAAGATGAAAACAAAGAATTATTAAGCTGGAAACAGTACTATATGCGCAGGGGGAAGCTGTAGGCATTAGGCATGTTGAGCCTCAGTCAGTTTAAAATAAATTTGCCCAAAATAAACATTCAGCAATAACCAAATCAATGTCCAGAACACTTATGCAAGTGTTCCCACTATCAATTTTTCTTTAAATTTTAATTAAATAAATATTCCTTGATAGAGAAAAATAGGGAATGTGAAACATATCGAGAAATAGTGTTTTTGTATAGACATGATTCATTGTTCTGTACTTCAGATTCTGCACATACAAATAGATTTAATGAGGGACTCTATTTGTTCCAACCTATGGTAGACATGATGTACATTAAATTGAAGAGAAAATGTAATGCATGCATTATGTAGATTGGCAATTTTTTCTTTTTATTGTCCTAGGTAATTGTCAGTCTCATCCTCAATTTTTGAAATAGTTTTAAATAAGAGAAAATTCTTTTGTTAAAGATAAGATATTGGTCATATAGATAAAGAGAAAAAAGATGCTTGTTTAGGGCAATTGTTTTTTAATATTAAAGCTGAATTAATAG
Organism: Perodicticus potto; assembly: GCA_963574655.1. Classification (NCBI taxonomy): domain Eukaryota; kingdom Metazoa; phylum Chordata; class Mammalia; order Primates; family Lorisidae; genus Perodicticus; species Perodicticus potto. The sequence goes on from CAUYRH010160738.1 coordinate 47,572, forward strand.
TTTGTTCTTCAGTTCTGTAGACTTTCTTGTGAATAATTCATAGTATTCAATATACCTCCCCTTAATTCAGTATCACCAGGACATGTACTTTATGCACTGAATATGAAAGAGGTTTCTTATCAGATAAATGAATTAGCTATGAATGGAAAACGATCTTTTAACTTGACTTTATTTTTTTTTTCCTTTATCACCCAGAAGGTAAGGAAATGACAAAGGACTTTTTCCCCCTCTTGGTCAATTTTCTTTTATCACAAACAAAAAGGTAATATATAGTCCATGCGTGATTGATATTTGGTGAAATGTAAGAACTCCTTATCTTAACTCATTTTTACCTGTCTTTGCTTTTATCTTCCTTGAGCACTTTTACCCTTAAGAAAAACCTGTGTCTGCAATCCAGGGTATTTTAATTTCTTCCTTTTTTGCTGTGGTTCTTAAATGCCCATGGTGTCCGAAAGCTTCCCCAAGGGTGTCCAGTTAAAAGGCTCCTTTTCTTTTCTTCACAGACTTTTATTTTGCAAGTGTGAAGAAAAAGAGCCTTGGGGATTTTTCTTCTCCTTATAAAAAATACTCAAAGTTCTTCATTTGATTGTATAATTGTGAAGATGATTAACTTCACAGTAGCAGCAGAACTTTAATCCCAGCACATGAATAGTACACTTTGATGTTATTTATGACCATAATACACCATGCATTCACTCAAATATCATAGGAAAAATCAATCAACTCAAGGGAACATGTGAATTTTCGTCTTAGACTGGTTATAATAGGTATGATATGAATTTAATGACTTTTAAACATTAAACATATTTTCTTTACGTAAAGATTTATTCTTTTGCTTTACTAGTGCAAGTAGATTTTACAGAATTTCCTTGTGAAATATATTCACCTGTGAACTTACTCTATAGGGAAGAAGTTTTTTGTTCCTTTTAGTTTCTTTGAAGATGTATAAAAATATTATGAAAATACCATACTCATCAAATATATTTAATGTCGCAATCCATGTTTTCTAAAAAAAAAAAATTTCTTTGTTTATGTTTAAAATGCAATACTTTTCTAAGGTCAAGGTAAAAGGGTCATAACAATGTCAATATCTTATTTTCTTTGAAAAAGAGTAAAAAACGGCTAGGTGCCCGTAGCTCAACAGTTATGGCACCAGCCCCATACTCTGGGGCTGGGGGGTTCTAACCTGGCCTGGGCCTGCTAAACAAAAAACCAACCAACCAACAAACAAAAATAGTCTGGCATTTTCGGGCACCTGTAGTCCCAGCTACTCAGGAGGCTGAGGCAAGAGAATAGCTTGAACCTAAGAGTTTAAGGTTCCTGTGAGCTGTGACACCACGGCCCTCTACCAAGGATAACAAAGTGAAATTTCTGCCTCAATTAAAAAAAAAAAAGAGAGAGAGAGACAAAAATCTTACATTGGTCAATATTTCTTGAAGATTTCAAAACCAGTAAATTGCATAAAAATCCTGCTTGAGAAAAAATTACTTGTGAAAATGAAAACATAGGAAACTTCCTATCTTATTTTTTAAATATAGAAAACATTTTCCTTTGTATTATTCAAAATTTAATAGTGTAAGGGAGAGGTAGTCATAGTATCTTATGATTCAATCTAGGAGTATAAGCAGTATTAAGCACAATCAATAATTGTCAAACAGAAGCAGAAATAATATTGAGGCAAAGAGCAGACATGAAAACCCACGGAAATTACAGACAATCATAACTCCTTCCCCATTGCTATCTATTTTTATTAACAATCAATACCTTTTAGTATACCAATTTGAAAAGATATTGGAAGAAAATACCTAATTCTGCCACAAGTGATTTTGCACGTGAGTATCTTCTTTTATGTATGTAGCAATTGTCTTTTCCAGGTATTTTTAACTTGATTTTTATTTCCAAATCAGAATCCATCTGTAACGTATTTTTAATATACTTTCCTTTTTGGTAAGTAGTTTTAGGATCATAGCAAAATTGAGTAAAAGGAGCCAATTTTTTAAACAGTAAATTATATTCCATTGTTGGAATGTACCATAACTTGTTTATCCGTTCACTTATGAAGGACATTTATTTGCTTTCAAATTTTGGCAACTATGAATAAAGCTGTTGTAAACATCATGAGTGCATTTTTGTATGGAGGTAAGTTTTGGATTCATTTAGGTAAATACCAAGGAATGTAATTTTCAATAACTAGATCATACGGTAAGAGTGTGTTTAGTTACGAGAAGCTGGGATGCTTCTTTCAGAGTTGTTCTGCCATTTCTCATTCCCACCAGCAACAAATGAGAATTGAGTTCTAGTTGCTCCATATCCTTCTCAGCATTTGATGTTGTCATTGTGTCAGATTTGGGGCATTCTAATAGATGTCTAGTGATATCATTGTTGTTTTAATTTGCCTTTTTTATTTCTTTTGGATGTATACACATTACATTACTATCAGATTATGGGACATTTTCACAATAATATTGAATGAGAGAAAGAGAGAGAGAAAAATGATTTGGACTTACGAGGATTATGGTTTAGTAATAATTTTAAGTTCAACTTTAAATTATTCTTATCTTATTCTTTCATGGAAATGCTGAGATTTTTACCTCAGTATTCACTTGAAAGATCCTCATAAAAATCCCCTTTATGTCTAGATTCATTCATATTAATGTTTTAAACATCTAATAATTCCTACTTTGCTTGAGAGGGGCATTTAGCTTGTAAATATTAAGTGATATACTTGTACAAAGGGACATTGGTGCATTATAAAATCTCTACAAATATAGGGTAATGTTAATGTAAAACAATGGTATGATTAAATACTCTCTATATAATCTTCATAGCTGGTTTGTAGCAGGAAAGTATTGATTTTAAATAGATTTGTTCACCATTGAAATAAGAATGGCTGTGTTCCAATATGCACTCAGGAACTTACCAACTTCTGTGGATGCTGAATTAGACTTTCTGATGGAAGCAAAGAATAAGGTATTCACATTTTACGGCAGAGACGCTTCTGGCTTGTGGAATTCATTGGTGATTTCCACTTTAAAGAAACTGCTAATTATTAAACTCCAAACTCATTCACTTTCTTGCAAACTATTTTCATAGGAGGCCTATTTTCAGGGAAGGAAATGTGTTTTGATTTCTCTAGCAGGAATGAAAATTCAAAACTCTGTTGGTGTAGCCAACATTTGTTTATGATTTACTGTTGCCTAGTAAGACGTCTGGTAACCTGGCTGTGGACTAGTCTCTTGCCACCAGTGAAGGCTTCATGCATGCTGTCAGGCACAAATAGCACCTGCAGGGCAACAGAGATGAGCCACAAAATAAAAATACTAACAGTACAGCACTATGGGCATAAAATCAAATGGATATTAAAAGAAGTATCTGCAGTTATTGATTGCTAAAGAGAGCTCAAGATGTAATTTTAACTTCGTTTTGTAAAACCTCTGTAAGCATTATTAACTCATGCTAATTTAAATTTTCTTTCTTTTGTTGTTTTTGTTTTCGGAGGGCGGATATTTGAAGAACACGTATTCATTTGCTTTTAAGTAGCAGTAAAGTGTTCTTGAGAAAATGTTCACCTTTAAGCCAAATGAGAACCAAGCCAAATTTACTCAAACTGGATATGCAATGAATTTAGTCAAACCGAATATGCAAACTTTGAAATTAATTGAAGACCCTATTAGTGGTACTACTTTTGGTACCAACAATAAGATATCTTATTGATTCATCACTTATTTAGAAAATATGTTTTGTTAGTTAATATATGTGTCAGGTAATGTGATAGGCCCTTGGTGTTCACAGTGGACAAGAGAAAGTTTCCAATGGAGTTGGAAATACAGTGAACCAGAAAATTAGCACACATATAAATAGAGAAGATACTTGGTGATGAAGAACATGAGGAAAAGTAGCAGTGATTTCATTGAGAAAGCCTGAGAAGGGGTAGGAGGTTTTTATGTAGTGTGAATTACATAGACATACATAGTTGGAGAAGTGGGAGATGGGAGCTCTGGCAGAAGGGGCAATAACAGCAAAGACTTTCAGGAGAGAAAATATTGCATGATTTGAGGAGCAGCAGTGTGGTCAGTGTTTTCAAAATAACAAGGGGGAAGAAGACTGTGGGAGCGTACACAACTCTGAGAGGTTGTCAGGCTCCAGATTAAGGACTGTGTACTTTATCTCACGTGCAGTGAGAAGACAGTATACAATTTAAATTCTTGGAGAGAAGTGACCTGATTTGCATTTTAAATGCCACCCCCCACAGTTTCTGGAAATGTAATGGATTGTGTTAGGAGGGACTTCAAACACTAGAAGTACAGATACCAATTCTGAGATCACTGCAATAGTCCCAAGGTAGAGGAGGGTGGCTTATATGTGGGTTATAGTGGGGAAAAGTATAGATAGCGTATTTTGGAAATAGATTTGACAGAATTTGATGGGTGTTTGAATTTGAGAAAGAGTAAAGAAAGAGAAATTCAGAACATGTTCTGGGATTTGGTTTATGAAACAGAGAATGCTGGTTCCACTGGCTGAGGTGGAGATCGCTGTTCAAAGTGCAGCTCTGGGTCTGGATGTAAAGAGTTCTCCATCAGTCAAATCTTATGTCCATGTAGCTATTTCAATTTGGGAGTTGGAAACATGAGGAATGCAGTGGATAAGACCTACTATTACAGTTTACATCAGAATAAGGAAGACTTTCTTTCATGACTATATTTCTATGAATCTATTTTCCCCAAACTGTAGTAAAATTCTCCCAGTTGAGTTCAAAATATCATGGCCTTCAAATAAAATGACTTAAGCTCAAGTCTTTAACACCAGAGAAGTCAATGGAGTTTGTCTGCACATCATAAACTGTTAAATGTGCTATCTGAGTAAAGCAGAAAAGCATGTATTTGTTAAAGAAAGATGAAACATTGTTTAAAGAAGAACAAATAGCTGAAAAGAAAATAATATGAAAATATACGTGAAAAAATTTTTTGATCCTATTTGGATGAATTTTTTTCTGAGCTATCAAAGGGATTATTAGCCAGCACCTTAAGTTTACAAGAAAGATAAAATGTAGGTCCTATACATTTTATAGAAAGCTTTTAAATTGAGTGTTACGGGTTCATCGTTACCACCTACTATAAGCTAGCATTAAGAGAGATATTTTTTCCAAGTCCATTTATGTTTTTAGAATCTTCTCAATTTTTAAAACTTTGAAGGGCTCACTTTAGAATGTATATGTTTGGTTTATAAATCCTGAGAAGAAAAAAAATATTTATCACAGAATCAATTTCAGTAACAGAATGCCCCCCAGTAAAAACTCCAAAACCATAGAGATTTTCATCTTTTTTGAAAGTTTAGAGGGTTAATCTTTACCATCAGTGACCCAGTTCCTTCAAAACTGTCCGAGTTTTCCTATCAAATGAGTAAGGATCCTCAAATATTATTTTGATTTTTATTTTCAGATCGTAGAAAATTACCAATCCTCTGGAAACAGCAAGTCTTGTTTATATGACACGCTTTACTTGTATTTGGCTGTCTTCCCACTCTGTGGAAATGTATCTTACTAGGCGTCTAAAAGATGCCAGGTGCAGAGAGGGCCAACCAAGGTTTGACATCCTCAACTTGAGCCTGCAGGGAGATGTCACAAATTTCACAGGTTATTGGAAATCAATGCTAATCGGAATTCTTTGTGAAGCAGCAGAAATACACGTATAACCTGGAGCAGCCTTGCAGACATAGCTAGATTTAAGTTTAAGCATCTCCCCCCTCTGAACTAAATATTGTCTGGAGAGATGGGTTTTGATCATGGTTGTATTTCAAAGGAAGATTTCTATTTCCTGAATTTGGATCGTTATTTCTAAGAGTCTACAAACCTAGATAATGAATCATTCCTGGTTGATAGGACACATAAAACAGTAAGATTTGCTTTGCAGCAACATTCAATTCATGTTTTCTGATTCAGTGAGGCTCAAATAAAAATCCCTGTTCAAATAGCCCACATGTGCATATTTGAAAGCATAGCTGACCTGGATTTCTACTATCATTCGTAGTAGAAGCCCTCATAATCTTTACTGGAAACACATGCACACACACTCATGCACACACATTCATGCACACACACACTCATGCACACACACTCATGCATGCACTCATGCATGCGTGCGTGCACACACACACCACACACACACACAAACCTGCAAACTGAGGTTTACCCGGTGGACATTTTGCTGTAACTAATTCAACAGCCCCCAAGGAAGTTGAATTCATTTTACAGTCCAAGAATGTTAAAAGAAAGAAAAATCAAAAACATGTCTGTCCAAATGTAAAATGGTTTTGAACACTGAAGATTCAGTGGCTGATAGTACAGACCCCAAATTCTTTACTTTTTACTTCTGGAATAATGATCTGGCATGTAACATAACCTTGCCTGTCTTCAGCACACGGTATTCTATCTCATCATATAGATTCCTTGGTTTTCCAAAAAGGAGTCCTGGAGGAAATGGGTCCTGTAAATATAAAGACATCCTAGAATTGTGTAAGTACCATGAATAATAGAAAAGTATCTATCTCTTTATGTTCCATTCTTTACAGCTAACAGTAAATCCTGGGAGTTATCCAAACACTGCTGAGATGATTTATTTCTGTTCTGGAAGGACATTAAAGGTCATAAATGCCCAAGGAAGTCACTAGAATTAAATGACTTCAAATATAACTTAATTGTGAACATACTTGTAAAAGAAAATATTTCCACCAGCCAAAAGTATTTTTTTATTACATGCCTTTTGTTTTTCTAGCTGTTTATATCCTACAGTTTATTACAAAGGATTTTCTTAAAAGCCTTATTTAGGCTTAAATTTTAAACTTTTAAAATTTGTGTCTTCTATAACTTTTTGAAATTTTAGAATGTTGCTAAGAAACGTTTTGTGAATAGGTACTGTGCTTCCTAAGGGTGATACCTTAAATATTACAGAGAAAGGGGCATGGCTGTGATCTCACTGCTTCTATTTTTAACAGGTTCTAGTTCTGAGAACTATAAGCTTATAGTTCTTTTCATACCTTATGTCTACATAGGAATATAATGGTCTTTTTCCCATTTGTATAACATTTTCCCATGTCAGGGAAACTGTACCATGTAGCAAACTGAAACCGGGAATTTTCCGTGCCAACATTTTAGCCTGAGGACAAAAAAAATGATGATACCTGTAATCTATTAAATTACAAAGATAAAGAAGATTATAAGATACATTTTAGTAGTGGTGCTTCTTCATCTTCCACAGGCATGAACTTACTGTCTTTAACTCTCAATACGTTAATTTCTTTCCCAATAACATAGACTGCTAGATATCTGAATTAACAAGACAAAACTGTATGCTATTAAAGTAATTCCATCCTTTTAGGGTCCTTATATTCATTCCCATAACAAGAACATTCTGTTTCAGATCCTGAAACTTTCATGGTTATCATAAGAATATACACTGTGCCTAGCCTTATTGAACCTTTCATGCAGTGGAAACAATACATTTTAATTACTAGACAGTAAAATAAATATAAAGTTGAAAGTGAGTCTGAGAACGCAGTGCTGGGAAAGCACATTGTGGAGCAAAATGAAGTGGCCTCTGGTCAGGAAAGTCTTCCTCTAGAAAGTGAGAGCTTGGCTCGGCGCCTGTGGCTCATGGGCTAAGGTGCAAGCCACGTACACCTGATCTGGCGGGTTCGAATCCAGCCTGGGCTGCCAAACAACAATGACGGCTGCAACCAAAAAATGGCGGGTGTTGTGGCAGGTGCCTGCAGTCCCATCTACGTGGGAGGTAGAGGCAGGAGACTCGCTTGAGCCCAGGAATTGGAGGTTGCTGTGAGCTGTGATGCCACAGCACTGTATGCAGGATTACAGCTTAAGGATCTGTCTCAAAAAAAAAAAAAAAAAGAAAGAAAGAAAGTGCGAGCTTGAATACAATGTCAGAAGAGGTGGGTATTAATGTGTTAAAAGTGCAAAAAAAAAAAGGCAAAAAGAAAAGAAATTGTATAAGCATGATTGTTTCTTTAATTTTTTGAAATAATTATTTATACTGAAACAGTGTTAAATTCACGGGAAAGTTGTGAAGATTGTTAAGAGAAAACTCATATTCCCCACATTCAGTTTCCTTTGCTGTACAATCTTATGTTAACACAGTATATTTCTCGCAACTCACAAACCAGCATTGGTGTGTTATCAGCCCCAGGCTTTTTTGGATGTTCATACATTTCGGTGTCTATTTCGCTTTCAGATCTCACCCAGGATACCATGCTGTGTTTAGTCCCTAAGTTTTCTTAAGCTTCTGTGGAGTGGGCCAGTTAGTCGGACTTCCCTTGTTCATAGAATCATTAAATCTCGGAGAAGTAATGCTTAGGTATTTTGTAGAAAGTCAATCAGTTGGGCTTTGTCTGATGTTTTGTTCAAGGACACTTTGGGGCTATGGAATTGAGGAGAAGGAACACAGAGGTAAAGTGCCCTTCTCACATCATGTCAAGGGTACATGCTATCAACCATCAACAACCACTGTTCAATTATGATGCTAATTTAGCCCTAGTCACCCAGATGAGGCAGTGTTTGCCAGGTTTCCGTACTGTAAAATTGCTTTTCCCTCTCCCATTTCCAAATTCCATTCATGGGAAGCAAGTCACTAAGTGCAGATTCCACTTAAAAAGTGTGTGGTTAAGTTCTGCTTCTTTGAACAGGAAGTAGCCACATAAATTATTCGGAATTTTTCTGTTAGTAGATTAGTTTTTAACCTATTCTTAACACTTGCAAAGGCTCAAAATTTAACCATAAATATATTGGTGGTGGCTTTATCTGGGCAACATGTTATAAGAGACTCCAAAATATATTTGTACTTTTATTTCCAATTTTATGTACAATGTTTGTGGTTTTATTATAAACAAAAGTGTATTTAAAATAATAAAACCAAAAATGCGAAATCTTTTATCATATTAAATATGAATGTATATTGCTATTATCTATGTTTTTTTATTTTGAACTATAGTATGCAAAAGACTGTACATAAATTATATTACAGTTTAATGATGAGATATATAAATTATATTTATATTTATTTATAATTATATCAGTGTGCTCACCTCTCAGCTTCATAAATAAAAATATCTTATGAACTCCATGTTCCCCTCTCTGGTTTTATTTTCTTTTGTCATATACAGATTTGTTAAAAGAAAAAAATATATATCAGAATATTTAAACTTAGCAGAGTTTATTTTAGCATGGAAGGATTCATGAATCAGGGAGCATTTGGAAATAGAAGAGGTATATAAAGTTCAACCCAGCAATGTAAGAAGTGAGTTTTTGCAAATACAGAAACAAACTAGAAAAATCACCCTGACTGTCTACATATACGCTGTGTTTGGGCCTGGTGTGACAAATCATTTGTCTTATTTGAACATAGTCTGAAAAAGTAGCTGCTTGTGATTGGCTAAAGTTTGGGTCTTTGTGATTGGCTTGATTCAGCAATTTGTTACAAGGAATATACTCAAAAGTAACGTTTCAGTGTGTTTATGTATAGAGTTAGGTGCAGTTTATTCCACAGAAACTCAAAATATGATGACAACTTCAGGTTATTTAACTCCTGCTTGTTTAACTTAACTTACATACCCATACTTGTGTTCCTTGCACCCTTATTTTGATTTACAGTTTTGATATTCATTTATGGATCTTATTGTTTTTTACTTATCAATGGAAAATTGCTTGCTTGCATATTTTGCATCATCTCATTTTTAAAAGATTCATTAATGCTGCTATGTAAAGCTTTATTTCATTTTCGCTGCTCTATATTATTCCAATACGTAAACATACCACAGTTTGTGTATTTTCTTTAATATTGATCATTTGACTCTTTTATCAATATTGTGAACAATATTTCTATAAACATTCCTGTGCATATGTCTTGGTATTTGTGTTCAAGCATTTTTGCAAGGTCTATCTGCAGGAGCAAAGTGATTGGAATTCAAGAAGCTCCATTATTAAAATATATGAGATTGTCAATTTTCCCCCAATTTCTATATCCACTAACTCTAAGAATTATGACTGTGTCCATTCTTGAAAATCTGTTTTTATTGTACATTTTTGAAATGTATTCAATTTTTGCCCCTTAAATAACTCTAATAGGGTTTTAATATCTGGTTAGTAATGATATAGGCCATTTTGGGGGGTAATTAACCATTTACTTTTGTATATTTGTGATCATTTTCAATATAGAATAGCTTTACTCATATTTATTTGGTAGATTTCTTTGCATATTCTGGATATGCATATTTTTGCTGGTTTTACAGATTGCAGATATGATCTCCAAGTTTCTAGTTTTGTGTATTTTTATTCTATTTATTATGACTATTGATAAATAGGAGTTCTTAAATACATTAAATAAATAAATTTTGTGATTTACACTATTTATATGATGCTATAAATATCATGCCAACTCCAATATCCTAAACGTGTTCTCCCTAAATTTCTAAAGATTTTATTTTTCTATTACATTAATATTTTGTTTCATTTAGATTTGTTTTTGAATAGTGCTACAAAGTAGAGATTTTTAAAACATTTTTTCTGTACAGCTAACAAATTGTCTCAGCACTGTTATTAAATGGTTTATAATGTACTCATTTTCTTCCAAATCATTTCATTATACATTATCCTTCCAAATTTGTGTAACTCTGCTCCTTAACGCTCTACATTTTCTGATCTATGTTTGTTTCTCCCTGCTGGTATCCGACACATTTTTATCAATTTAGCTTTGTAATAATTCTTGGTACCAAGAAGAGATTACTATCTTGTTTTTCCATAATAGCTGGGTTGTTACTATTCTCAGACCTTAGCGCCGTAATATCCACTTTCTTTTCAGCTTGATAAATTTTAAAAGTATACTTCTTTTTAAAATTAATTAAATTTAATTATGCTTCATTTTTTTTAAATTAGTCTTTGAAGAAATAATTTTTTAAAAATATTTTAAATCTTTCTGGTTTATATAACATGTGTGTGTCTGTATTTTCTCCTTTAATGTACTTTCATTAAGGTCTCAACAACTTTTGCGAGACTCATGATACTTTACACTTTGAGAAGATATTTTAACTGGTACATATTTTTAATCACATTTTTATAATTGTGAGAAGTATATAAAGTGCAATAAAATTTTCATATTGATCTATTTTTGATAACTATGGCTAAAATTTTCCTGTAATTAAATAATTTATCTCGATTTTTAATTTTAATAATCATATCAGCAAAAAATAGTGCCAATATTTTTCTTCTTTTCCAATTTTTATATGTCTTACTTTAATTTCTAGTACATTTAGAACAGTATTGAATGGAATTGAGGTTATCTGTCATCCTAGTCTAATTGCTGGTTTTACATCATTATTCTTATTATTTTACATTATTAGTATTTGTTGAAATCATAAAATTACATGCAAGTATTGATGATAATGGATTGTCTCATATTTGGTTTCTACACATAATAGGGAATTCTCCTTTAGAGCTAAAGAGACTATTTTTTTTTTTTAGAGAAGACATAAAAGTGATTAATACATATAAGAATATATTCTCTGCAGCACCAATAATCAGAGGAATGCAAATCAAAACCACCATGAGATACTAGGTCACATGTATTAAAATGGTTATTTTCCAACAAAACAAAAGCAAAATAAAAACAGAAGTGTTAGTGAGGATATAGAGAAAAGGGGAGACTTGTACACTATTTTGGGGAATGTAAATTGGCACAACTACTCTGGAAAAGAGTATAGACGTTCCTCAGAAATTTAGTAGGATAAACATTTGACTGAGCAATCCCACTTCTGGGTAGAAAGCGGACAGAACTGAACCTTGGATGTTGAGGAGACATCTGCACTGTCACATTCCTTTCAGCATTATCTATAATGTCCAAGATATAGAAACAACCTAAATATCAATTGGCAGAGAAATGGGTAAAGAAAATGTGATGGATACACAAAATGGAATATTAAGTCTTAGAAGAAAGAAATCCTCCCATTTGCAACAACATGGATGGAACTGAAGGACATTACAGTAGATGAAATAAGCCAATCACAGAAAAAGCGATACTGCATTTTGTCGTGTATATGTGGAATCTAAAACAGTAAAGTACATAAAAGCAAAGAGGAGAAGGGTGGTTGCCAGGGGTATGTGGAGGAGAAAACTGGGAAGGTTTGGTCAAAGGGCATAAAGTCTCAGTTATGAATATTGAATAAGTTCTGAAAATCTACTATACATCATAGGCCCTATGGGTAATAATCCTGTATTGAATAGTTTATAATTTTCAGAACGAATAAATCCTATGTTTAGAGCTTTGGCCATAAAAGGAAAAACAAAACAAGCAAAAACCAAAAGGAGATGGAAGAACCTTTTGGGTATGTTCATGGTGCTGATAATGATGATGGTTTCTGGGTGTGTACTTGAATCACATCAACTTGTATACATTAAATATCTTCAACTTTTCACATGTCATTCATTTCCCAATATAAAAGCTTAGAAAAAAAGAAAAAGTCTTCTTTGATGTGGCTAAAATGTTAATCTGATTCAAACGATAAAATATATTTACACTAATTGTAGTTGTTTCATGAAAACCATTAAATGTTCTCTTATTATATCTAAAAATAAACAACACTAATCTGTGTAGTAACATGTCATTTGTTTTCTTTCTTTGTTTTTTTGAACCCGCCACCTCTGGCATATGGGGTATATACTCCTTTGAGCCACAGACACCTCCCATAATTTGTTTTATTTCAAAGCATTACAGGTGTACAAATGTTTTGGGTTACATGGATCCCTTTTGTGATGCCTGAGTCAGATGTGCCCTAGATAGAGTTCGTGGCACCTGTTAGGTAGATTTTGGCCCATCCTCTCCTCCCTCCTTCCCCCTGCATGATTTCTATTGAGTTTTAGTTCCCTCTATGCCCATGTTTGCTCATTTGTTAGCTCCAATTTAATAATGAGTGCACATGGTGTTTGTTTTTCCATTCGTTAGATATTTCACTTAGTATAATGGTCTCCAGTTCCATCAAAATTCTTGCAAAATATATTAATTCTGCAACATGGATGACTAGTATTTTATTTAAAATTTGATTTAAACAAAACATATTGTAAATCTGTATTAGGGCTCTGCAGAGAAAATGAATTAATGAATTGTACATAGATATATCAAAAGAGATTTTATTATAGGGATTGGCTCATGTGATCATGGAGTCTCGAAGTCCCTTATTAGGAATCGGCAAACTGTTAACCCAGGAAATCAAATCACATAATTCAGTCTGATTTCCACTACGTGGAAGCAGGGACGCTGATGGTGTCACCACCGTTCTAAGGCTGAAGGCCTGAAAGCCAGGGGGGAGCTGCTGGTGTAAATCTCACAGAGTAGGAAGACCAGAGAACCAGGCGCTAAAATGTCAGACAGATGGGAGTGTGTAAGTCCCAGGTCAGGGAGAAGGAGAATCTCCCCTTCTTGTGTCTTTGTGTTCTGCTCAGTCCCTGAACAGATCAGGCGATGCCTACCAACACTGATGAAGGCCCATCTTCATCATGCAGTCTACTGAGTCCAATGCTGATCTCTTCTGGAAGCACACTTGCAGACACACCCTGACATAATGTTTTTTTCTGGCTATCTAAACATCCTTTAGCCCAATGAAGTTGACACATAAAATTAATCATAACAGAGTGTATGTCATGTATATTAATATCCAAAATTTTTATGATGTAAAGGGTGCATATTCCAGTTAACAGCTGGAACTCTTTGATAAGCAATTCTTCAGTATGTATGTTGGTTTCCTGCATATGCACAAGTGTAATAGATAATGAAATTTTACCAAATTTACTTAGGGCAACAGATTCCAAACAGCAGAATGTGGAGTCTGAGAATCACTTCTTAGATGTCTTACCCACACAGAGGTCAAAGAAACTATTTTCCCTAAATCATACACATGGCCATCACCACATTCCAAGTGCAATCAGTAAGATTTCACTGGAAGTACATTAGGCTGCATATTTCTCAGGTCCTTCCCTGGGAAAAGAACTTGTATTATTGTTTTCTAAGGAAGGAGAGACAGGGCGGACAGAGATCACTCAAACTAGATTTCCTCACACTTCTGTTATCTGACCTTTTACCCTTAATCTTACTCGTTTTAAAATTGCCTTTTTGATGACTGATCAAAATTGAATTGGGAAGAAAATGTTTCTAAAGAAGCAACCACTGTTGGCAGCAGTTCAAAGTAAGACCAATAAGAGCTTTAAAAGGCAGTGTCCTGTCCTGCTCCAGGTTTCACTGGGATTGTAGGACATTCTGCCAGGTAGAGGACAGCAAGATAATCAAATTGACAGTAGTACTTATCTCTCTTTCTTTCTGTTTTATGTGCAGAGAGATATCATGCCTTTTTTGACCCCAGCTTTTCACTTTCCTGGGTAATAAACATCTTTGGTAACTTTCATTTTGCTTTATCTTTTCGGTTTCCTTTTCTGTATCACTTTGTGATCATGTCCAGAAGATTGTGAAATTGAAATAATATTGTTACGTAAGTATTCCCTGGACACATGACCTACTCATTCTGATGTGAACTAATATGACATTTAAAAAGGCTGACTATATAAAGTACGCAGAATAACTAGAAGTACTCCTGCAAAAGAAGATAAAGATTAAAAAAAAATGGTAGGATAAAGAATTACATGTACCTAAATAGATCTTGCAATTGATGGCTAGTGTTTGTGTATGAATGTCCCCAAATTCTTCCCAATTCATGCAATTAAAACTAAGATAGGAAAAACAAAAATGAGATGTTGATCTAGTATTCCCAAAATATATCTTTGAGATCCTTGGACTACATCTATTCTGAAGTAGGACAATGAGCCTAAAATTTTGTTGATTCATTCTATTCCGGTAGAGTGAGACTAAAAATAAGACAAGGTTTTGTTGAAATTTAGATTTCTCTTTTTTGCAGCAAAGATTATTGCTTTATAAGTAAGGATAAAAATAAAGTAAATCACCAGAATGAAATGATTTTAATTACCATTTTTATGTTCTTTTCTGGGTCTAGAATATCCTTCTCTCCTATCTATTCTCATTCTCATGAGCCAAGATCTCTTCTGTCATTATCACAAGATCTCCCAAGTCCCTACATAATGATCTTCCTTTTTTTTTCTTAAAGCAGAGTCTCACTCTGTTGCCCTAAGTAGAGTGCCATCGCCTAGTTCACAGCAACCTCAAACTTCTGGGTTCAACCAGATCCTCCTGTGTCAGCCTCCAAGATAGCTGGGACTATAGGCACCCACCACAACAACCAGCTAATTTTTTCTACTTTAAGTAGAGATGAGGGGAGGGTCTCATACTTGCTCAGGCTATTTCTAAACTGTTGAGCAGAAGGAATCCTTCTGCCTTGACCTCTCAGAATGCTAGGTTTGAACCATTGCATCTGCCATGATCTTCCTTTTCTAAAATCGAATGGTGTCTCCGGTCTTCATTCATGGATTATAATCTCATAGAGCCTTAAATTTCTAAATTTTTTTAAATAAATACATTTCAGAGCTACTTTAGGCTTACAGAAAAATTGAGCAGGGAATAGAGGGAGCTCTCATTTACTTCCTCCCAACACACATGCCTTCCTCCTTCCCTCCCTCTGTTCCCACTCCACCCCCCCACCACGTACTAGGTCATCAATTGTCCTCATATAAGAATTGAGTACACTGGATTCTTACTTCTCCATTCTTGTGATGCTTTACTAAGAAAAATGAGTTTCAAGTTCACGCAGGTTTAATGCAAAAGATGGAAAGTCTTAATTTTTGTAGTGGCTAAATAGTATTCCATGCTATACACATACCACAGCTTGTTAATTCCTTCCTGGATTGGTGGACATTTAGGTTGTTTCTACTATTTGGCCATTGTAAATTGAGCTGTGATAAACAGTCTAGGGCAAACATCCTTATGATAAAAGGATTTTTTTTTCTTCTGGGTAGATGCCCAGTAATGGGATTGCAGGATCAAATGGGAGGTCTAGTTTGAGATCTTTGAGGATTCTCCATTTTTCTGTCAAAAATGATTGTATTAGATTGCAGTACCACCAGCAGTGTAAAAGTGTTCCCTTCTCTCCACATCCATGCCAGCACCTGCAGCTTTGACATTTTGTGATGTGGGCCATTCTCACTGGGGCTGTTATCTTAGGGTGGTTTTGATTTACATTTCTCTAATAATTAGGGATGATGAGCATTTTTTCATGTTTCTTAGCCATTTGTCTATCTTCTTTAGAGAAGGTTCTAGCCATCTCTTTTGCCCATTGATATAAGGGATTGTGGCATTTTTATGTCAATTAATTTGAATTCTCTGTAGATTCAGTTTTGTTCGATTCATAATATGCAAATGTCTTATCCCATTCTGATGGTTGTCTATTTTGGTTGTTGTCTCTCTTAGCTGTACAGAAGCTACTTAATTTGATTAAGTTCCATTTGTTTATTTTTGTTGTTGCAATTGACACTGAAGTCTTCTTCATAAAGTCTTTCCCCAGTCCTATAGCTTCAACTGTTTTCCCCACAGTTTCTTTGAGGATTTTTATTGTTTCATGTGTTAGATTTAGGTCTTTTATCCATCTGGAATCAATTTGAGTGAGTGGAGAATGGTGCAGGTTCAGTTTTAGTCTTTTACAGGTGGTTATCCAGTTCTCTCAGCACCATGTATGAATAGGGATTCTTTTTCCCAGTGTATGTTTTTATTTGGTTTATCAAAGATCAGGTGGCTGTAAGAGGTTAGTTTCATTTCCTGATTTACTATTTACTATTCCAAATATTTATGTCTCTATTTTTATAACAATACCATGCTGTTTTGATCACTGTGGCCTTGTAGTACAGCCTGAAGTGTGGTCATCTGATGCCCCAGCTTGTTTTTTTTTTACTAAGAATTGCCTTGGCTATATGGAGGTTTTTCTTGTTCTGTCAAAATGAACAATTATTTTTTTCCAAATCTTGAAAGTATGATGTTGGTATTTTTTTTTCTTGTAGAGACAGAGTCTCACTTTATCGTTCTTAGTAGAGTGCTGTGGCGTGTTGGTATTTTAATAGGGATGACATTAAATCAGTAGATTGCTTTGGGAAGTATGGGCATTTTAACAATGTTAATTCTTCCCAGCCATGAGCATGGTATGTTCTTCCATTTGTTAATATCATCTTCTATTGCTTTTTTTTTAGAGTTTTGTAGCTATCTTTATAGAGGTCCTTTACCTCTTTTGTTAGGTGTATCCCTAAGTATTTCATTTTCTTTGACGTTACTATGAAGGGAACTATGTTCCTGCTTAGCTTCTCATCTTGGTTGTTATTGGCAATATACAAAAGCTTCTAATTCGTGGACATTGATTTTATATCCTGAGACATTACTATAGTTTTTGAAGACACTTCCAGAAGTCTTGTGTTTGAGTCTTTGGGATTCTCTAAGTATAAGATGATATCATGGGCAAAGAGGGAGAATTTGATCTCCTCTGCCCACATTTGGATACCCTTTACTTCCTTTTCCTTCTATTGATGATATTTCACAAGGTATTTACATAAAGGGCAACAGCAAACATTTGAAAGAAAGTACTCTTAGTGCATTAATCATGAAATTCAGAAATATCAAACTGGGATATAAAATTGTTGGAAGAATTTGAAAATCAGTCTAAAATATCTTATGTTAATTACCTCCTTCAGTATTCACCACAGAAGACATCACACTGCACTTTATACTCACAATAGTCAACATTGTTAGCAAATATTTCTTATTGCTAGTCAAAATATGAAATAGAATCTTGAAATTCTTTTGATAAGTTAGTGCATATAGACTTATAAACTCAGATATGCTGGGGAAAATAATACCTTTGGGGGATGAAATTTAGGCAAAGACATTTTATTTACTTGATTATTTGTCAATTTCAGCTGCCCCCACTGTGGATATTAACCTAAATTATTGCTTGTGACTATTATATCAAGCCTTTTGAAAAAATAAATTAATAAAAGGGAAAATTATTTTACCAGGTGCAAGTTAGTAATATAAAAGATTAATATGAATATTACATTCTTAATCATTTCTAAGATATGTAGGGAAATAGTAAAATGTGCACTATTGTCCCAATGCAAGACATATGTACAACATACATCTGAAATATCACCATTATTAGCTTTAATTATTCCTTAAGTATTAGAATTTCTTAGTCATTTAATTCTTAGGATTTGAAATTTGGAGACAATTCACTAGGGACACAACCATTTCCAACCTGACTTTACACAAACATCTATATATTTGGTTTTTAATCTGCCTGAAAGGCTCTTATGGGCTACTGAGTAACTGCTTCTGTATCTTGATTACCCACAAAACATTGTCACTATATTTGTTTTCCTTTCTTTTTACAGAGGTTATTTTCTAAAATTGATTTTAAGTGTAAGAGTGACTCATAAATGAGAATTTAAAATTTCACCTTTGCATTTAGAAGACCTGTCTTACAATCTTACTAACTCAAAAGTGTTAGGTCCAGCTGGATGTTCCCTGGTTCCCCTGGTGCCGAGTGTCAGGAATGTGTGCTGGTACCCAGCAGAGCCGTGATGGAATGATCACAGATACAAAGCAATTTTATACAGTTTATCACATAAAAGTTAGAATGGAAATAAAGAAGCTACAAAAAGTGAAAACACGTTCTAGGCAGACCAGATCGGGTAGGCTTGCTAGAGAGAAGAGAGACCCAGAAGTCTGAGCCCACACAGCCATTTACAAGCCCACTAGTTGGCTTTGCCTTTATCCTGGCAGATTGTTGTAGGCCCGCCTTTTGGATGATTGACAGGCTGGTGTTATATAACAGATTACATAACAGGGTCATTATTCAGGTATAACAGTTTTACTTCCTAAGCATGCAGCTTCCCCAGAATCCTCCACAATGCTCCAACCCTGCTATGCTAATCAGATAGTAAATGCGCTCCAAGGTACCAAGACCTCCTCACTATGTATGTTCGCAGAGAACAGAGTGAGGAGCAATTTGGTTCCTACCTACAATTTGGTTCCCACTATTTGACCCCAGCCAGGATCTAACCAACTGTTTACCTTCCCCCCATCCTAGGAAAAGTGTTTTACATTAGTAAGAGCTACTGGCCAGGATATGCTGGATTGTGCTCAGGAATTTTGTTTTGAGTTTTCATTGAATTTATAATCTTAATTGGCTGTTTCTAAGAGATGTTAAGTATTTTCAGTTAGTAATTTGTATTTTCTAATACAAACTGAAAATTTGTATTTTCAGTTAGTTTCAACTGATGGCAAAATATAATAAAATTAAATGACAGCACCAGAACTATCAAAAAAAATCATAGAATATCATTTAAATACAAAGGAAATTACATAAACATGCTGTCAAAGCATGACACGTAACTGCAGGTTAATAGTCAACACACGGAGCTGAGATTTCTTAGTATTGTTA